>JAFEMH010007602.1:0-83248 GCA_022495995.1 Adenophora triphylla var. japonica
GACTTGGTTACGGACCGCGGTCGGGGAGCCCCTGCCGAGAGCGATTACTAGGTGTTTGCTCCTCACCGCAAATCCGTTCCTGCGCTCCAGAGACTTCTATGGGTTACGAAGCCTCCATCCAGGTGTCATCGAATCACCGGGACCGCAGTGCCCAGTTCTGGCGCCTCCTTGCGCGGCCATGCAATTCAACAATTGTGTCCCAGGGACGGCCAGCGCTCCGAGCCTGCTTACGGGCCCTCTCCGGAAATCAAAGTTATGTCAGAAGCTACATCGGGGCTGCCCCTTTACTTTGCCGATTGAAATCCACAATGGCAACCGCAAGAGTTCCTACCCTTTTGCTCGGGCTCCTGCTGTACTCCCAGGGTAACTCGGCCAAGGACGAGGTTTTCGCACTGCGTCCCGGGCCCAGGCCGTTTCCACTCCCACCAGTCTGCCTCCAGTGGTAGCTCCTGTCTCTAGCTCGGCCTGTGGCTTGAATGCCGTGTGATTCAGCCATGAAGACCCTCATCGGCTGGTTCGTGGGCAGCAGCGAGAAATGAAAGCGCGATTCTTCAGGCTGAGGCGCCCAGAAAGTGCGCCTTCCCGACTGCGGACAGGACTCCGTTGTTCCCACCCTTGCTGGAAATTTGTGATGCCAAATCTGGATCTCTTTGATGGAACCGCGTAGTCAGAAAACCCGTTTGGACACGTATACCTTGGCGATGAAAGCCTTGAGAAAGGATGTACCCAATCAGCCCGGTGGTGACTATTTCAGCTTATCCTTGAAGTCCGGTGCCTTAAAAGTGGTTCTTCCGTTTGAAACACGAAGCCGGGGCCACGTAGGACCAAATGTGATGCGCCGCGAGGGAAAAATATAAAGGCCCCGACTTGGAATGGGAAACAAATAGGGTTGACCTTCTGGCTTGACAGTCACGGCGTCATGATGAGAATGTTGGGGACTTTGGCGGTGGAATACGGAAACTTCGGTGGAAATGGCCGTCCACCTCCTTCCGAAGAGGAACAAGCTGGACATCTTCCGGTCATGCTTGAAGCCACATCGAGAGCCTCCCTCGGTCAGCTTCCAGTACTCGGACTTACAGACCGTGGTTAACTCTGCTTGTTAAGTTTGAAAAGGCCTCTGATCGGCTAGCCCAGAATTCTTTTTGCCTACGGGATCTTCGGGCTCCTCCTGCCAAACACCGCCTACACTGCTCTGCTTAAAAGCGAAGAAATGATTAACTATGCCGAGAGACGGGAATGTAATACTTAACGGCTTCCTTTGCTCCCGAGGAAAGCCAGTAGAGCCCGGACCATGGAAGTCATAAATCTCGAAAACTTTGGAATGCTTTGAATGACATCTTTAGAGAATTTGGTGAAAGAAAGGCTTCTTTGCGGCCTTTGGAGAAATTTCCAACCCGGAAATCCGAATGCTCGAAGTGGATACTACAAAGTATTGTGCATTTTTCATCGGCTTCATGGACATCGGCGGCATTGTGCTATACGCTCTGAAAAAGGCAATCCGGGGGATAGTAGAAGAAGGGAAAGTTGGAAGGCCCCAGGGAGCTGAGCACCGATCGGAAATCCATTGCCGCGGAACCTTAATCGGGTGAATATGATTGAATGCGGAGAATCTTCGCATGACC
This sequence comes from Adenophora triphylla var. japonica, assembly GCA_022495995.1. NCBI lineage: Eukaryota > Viridiplantae > Streptophyta > Magnoliopsida > Asterales > Campanulaceae > Adenophora > Adenophora triphylla. Next base: position 1,623 of record JAFEMH010007602.1, read on the forward strand.
GTGAAGATGCTTGATGAAGGTCCCCACGAATGCCGTGGCTGACCTCGTCGAGGATCCGGGAATTCGGATTCCCCCTCGGCCTCGAGGATATCGAGCGAATCGACCCGTCTTGGTCTCATGTCGAGAGACTCCTTGCAGGAAATACGAGGCCCGCTATTTTTCGGGTGAAGGAAAACCCGTCTGCAGAAGCTGAGGTACATTTCACTCGAACCTTGAAAGAACTATTTATACAAGATGGTTTAGAGCAGTCAAGAAAGATTGAGCAAGAAAGTTTCAGCCGAGCACATCTTGAGACTTATCAATGAAAAGAGGCCGAAGAGCATCACAGAGCTAGTAAACTTCTGTTCTATGAGTGGCTTTGGGTTGCTTTGAGAATATGATCCAGGAAACAGTGAAGAATCGGAAGAGGAGGATTCCTTCTATATCCTACACAGTGGCGTCGAATATGTGCCGCCCCTTGGCTAACTCTTCCCCCGCAATTTACGGGAGGAGAAGGCGGAATCGCGGTGCAATCACTTAGGGAATGGGAGCGTATGACAGCACGCGTGCACGCCACGCCTTTTCTTCCCACCTTGATTTGACCGTCGCTCTCTATCAGTGATATCCCAGTGGTATGGGAAGACGATTAGATGATGGCGATGACGATGATGATGGCGAGAGCGAAGAGTCGGGTAGGCCCCGTCCCAGGAAGCAATGTCTACGGAACAATCATGCGGAAATGAGCCCGTGGGAGCCAAGGTATGATAGTTGGTTATCGTAAGCGACAACGAAGAACCGCCGGAAATTCGGATCGAGATTCGAATGGAGACGAGACCCTACGAGGTGTCACATGAAATCCATGAAGTTGTGGCCATGCCGGATACTCGAGGATGAGGGCACGTGGATCCGTCTTATCCGAAATTCTAGAACGCTGCCTACCTTATAAGAACTTTGGGGAATGGAGAGGGTTTATCGAAGTATCTGTCTAAGCGAATAGTTGAGGATCTGCTAGAAGAGGAAGTGACTCCCGTCCTCGTTATGAGAAAATGTTATTCTGTCGACGATCGGACGCTTAAGCAACCGTAAGTCGGATCAATTCTTGTCGAGCGTGACGAAGGAAATCAAAAGGGTTATCGATCGGACGTCTCCCCGGTGGCCTTCGTAGATGAGTCCACAGGAGCGCGCCTTTCTAATTGCTCACGGGGCGACTGATGGACCCCAGGGTGCTCACTGACTGGGCTGGCATGATCTATCGAGCCGCTACCTCGAGAAACTCCCAGAGAAGGAACGTTGCCTATAATGCACCTGTGGCATTCTACACCATATTACTAAAGAAAAAGGATATACGATGAGATGGGAGGTGCGATGGCGACTACGTGGGCAGATCGAGGGATGAAATCGAAAAGCCGCGAGTCCCGAAGCCAATAGCGACTCCGTTGTTGCATGATAACAATGAGCAAGGCTGACCACGAGAAGTGAATCGGAGGACGCCACTAGCTCTGTGGAGCCATCCGAGGGGCAACAACACAGACCCCGGGCCCAGCCCGTGGCTGACTTGGGAAGCGGTTATAGAGGGCCGCCCAGGAAGGAGGCCAACTACAGGCCTGTCTCATGCTCGGCCCTCTTACCCATCAGTTTGTCGCCGTCAGAACCAATGGCCGGTAGCGAAAGAGGGCTCCCCCATTGACCTTGGAGACGACGTTGAAGAAATCCAGGTCAAGAGACGGCTGATGAGGAAGTGGAAACTTTCTGTTAACCCGTCAGGGCGGATCTTCCAAGGAAATCCCCAGAAGGGAGCAGTGGGGAGAAGGCCACGAGATTAGCACCAAAGAAGATCGCCGCCCCTATGCTAAGTGCAGTGAAACCTCCGGACCACCGAAAAGAGGATCCGTGCTCGCCCGGTTGGAGCCAAGCAAACACAGGCTAACATTCTCCCTGCGGTCTCTACACTCGCTCCGTCTCTTATCCCCATAAAGGTGGAAGGAAGAGCTCTGGAAGAAAGCCTGTGCTCGCACTCTCGTGCTGCTATTGATGCTACTCCCGATGATGTGAGTACAGGCTCGATCTGGAAACATCACCGGCTACTGGGGAAGTCATAATCAACTGTTCCACAGAGATCTCGACCTCCCTCCAATTTAGGAGGCGATCACCACATAATGAGCCTCTGCTTCGTATCACTGATCCAGTTTGGACTGAACGACGCCTCACTCGGGTTCCCTGGTTGATAATGGTTCGGAATGAGAACATTCTTCCAGGAAAGATCATGAGCTTGCTTGATATCAAGACTACGAGACTTGAAGCCTTCTTCTCTCACAGTCAAGCTTACGACTCAACATCCCGGCTGAGTCCTCGGAGTTGCTACTTTAGACCTCTGGTTTGGACGAGAAATTGATACCTGTGGAATTCCGGGTTATCGACATCCCGATTACTTTCAATGCCCTGTTTGAATACCTTGGCTGCACCCAGTCGAAGGGGTCGCCTCGAAGCCTCCACCGGTGTGTGAAATTCGTCTCGAATGGGGATCGGCACGACCATTTACGGGGATTTAGTCACTTTAGAGGCACAGATACGGGCGGAATACCTATTACGGAAATCAAACATGACGAGGAAGGTCACATGCTAACGGGCTTCACGGTCGAGCCTCCCAAGGCGAGTGTGCAACACAGACTCGACGGTCGCTCGGGATAAAATCCCACCGGTCTTGAAAATGATGAGAAAAATGAGCTATCTACCTGGTCTCGGTGCGAGGGAAGCGCCAACAAGGAACTTTCAAACTCATTGAAGTGAAAGGACAGAATACTCGCCACGGCACAGGATATGAGGCCTCCCAGGTGGACATGAGGAAAGAGATTTGAAGGCTGCCACGGGAAAGATCCCGGTTGACAATCCTAAATCTCTCCCCTTCGATCCTAATTTGGTGACTACTTTGTAAAGGGTCCCACACAACCGGGAAACATCACACGAGCCCACTCCTACGGAAGGATGGCTAAAGCTACGGGATAGCCTCAACAAGTTCGGGGAACCAGGCTAACCCGGTCAGTAGAATGTTCTGGACCTACCCAGATACACAGGGCTACCACTACCATGAAGAGTGAGTATACCTTCGGGCGTGCCCTGACACAGTGGAACAGGTTCGAGAAGCTCACAACCACTATTCCCTACGCCGGGGAGACCCGAAACCTGAGTTCGAATTGACGGTGCCAAAAGCTAAGGCCACGAAATTTCCCTCGAGATGATTGGGATGGTGCAGTTATGCGGCAATTGTTCGAAGAAGAAGTCCAGGTGCCGGACTGATTGATCTCGGCTCGGTCAAGAGATGATAGCGGCAATTGAGAAAGGAAAACAAAAACGGCCACGGTTCCAGTCACGAGGCCACCAGCAGCGATGCCGCTAAAGAATTGGGAAACTCTCTCGGGCCGTCCGCGACCAAGGAGGAAATGATCACCAAGCTTGGATTGGTCCCCGTCCCTTTGTGTCAATCTAGGACAAGTCCTCCCGAGTCTCTCTGTTAAGATCGAGTCCTCTAGGGTCGTCAGATGGCCTTACGCCTGAAGACTACGAGTGCGTAGCAAGCCTTTGTATTCCCTTTCGTTTTCAATGAAATGACGAACCTTTACGAGTATCCCTTGATTGCCACTTTAACTAATGATGAATTAATTAATAAAAATTTTAATAATAATTCATTAGATAAAAAAACGAGACACATTAAACAAAAAAATCAAACAACAAAAAAAAAATCTTTAAGCGGGTTGTCAGGAAGAGGAAAATCGAGCCCAAGGCTGAAGAGATTTTGACGAGTGTAATTTGGGAAGCTGCGGAAGAGCCTAAAGAGACGCTTGATTGGTCATTTCTTCGAAGGAAGTGGAAAGGATGCTACGCAAATCCTACAAAATCCTCAATTCAAAGAAAGTTGCCCTCTTCATCAAAGAAAACATCATGTGCGGATACGGGTTGCTTAGGCCGAAATCATTTCGGATAATGGATCCCACTTCGAAGGGGAATGTGACAAGTTCTTTGGCGGAATTCCGAATAACCCGTCACAAGTCATCACCCTACGGGCCCCCAGGCCAACGGAGCCGTCGAGCGTGCAAACAAGACTACTGGAAAATATCATCAGGAAAATGGCTGTCCCGAGGCGGAGATTGGCCCGAGAAGTTACACTGGCACTCTGGGGCTACGGAACATCGGTCCCGAACGGCTTGAGCGGGAAACACCTTTTGCCCTCACATACGGAATAGGAAAGGTACTCCCAATCGAGTGGAAATACCCTCGCTCAGGTATCTTTGCTGGAAAGCCGAATCAACGAGGTCGAATGGCTCCCGAGTCGCCATGACGAATTGGCCTACCTAGACGAGCAGCCGTGAAGGCCATGGAACACATCCGGGCCTACCAAGGAAGAATGGCTAGAGCACTTCGACAAGAAAGTAAAGCATCGGAAATCCGAGAAGGTGATCTCGTTCTAAAAGAAAAGCCCCCGGTCAGTATCAACCCTCTCGGCAAATGGGAGCACTGCATGGGTCGGGCCATATGTCGTCCGGAAGATCTTCTCACGGAGGCGCTCATGCAACTTGCGGACCTCGGCGGGAATCCCTTTGTACACCCGGTGAATGGTGACAAGGCTGCGCGAGATACTACGCGTAAAAAAAAAAAAAAAAACAAAAAAAAACAAAAAAAAAAAACAAAAAAAAAAAAACAAAAAAAAAAAAAAAAAAAACAACAAAAAAGGAGTGCTAAAAGAGTAATACCCATTAGGTTAGAAACCCGAAAAGGGCGGCCTAGGTAAAAAACGGGGTTGCACCAAAAAAAAAAACAAAAAAAAAAAAAAAACAAAAAAGAGTGCTAAAAGAGTAATACCCAACTAGGTTAGAAACTTGAAAAGGGCGGCCTAGGTAAAAACAGGGTTGCACCAAAAAAAAAAACAAAAAAACAAAAAAAAGAGTGCTAAAAGAGTAATACCCAACTAGGTTAGAAACCCGAAAAGTGCGGCCTAGGTAAAAAACGAGGTTGCACCAAAAAAAAACAAAAAAAAAAAACAAAAAAGAGTTCACCGGGTTGAACTACGAAGACCCAAACTCCTCAAAATGAGGGAACGTGGCGGCCGAAAACGGTTCGGTCTAAAGCACAAATAAAAGCCATACTTTGGCATCAATACAATTGATCGAGACCATGAAAGCGTCTCAAAAAAAAACTCTAAAGCAATTCAAATATTCATTACAAGTTAAAAGCTCTTTGATGAGTCTAAGCCCGATTCATTCCTACAGCGGCCTGCTAAAGGAAAACTAAGATACATAATCAAACTAATGTGTACGTCAGCTGGCAAGAAAGGGATACTTGGAAACCTCGGAGTCACTCCAGAACCCACTCGTCTTGGTCTCTCCCTTCTTCTTCCCCCTGAGTCTTTCTCTATACTGAGCCCAGGAAAAATGTCGGGTATTCCTCCTACCAAGCTACGGTATAGGGACGGGGTCTATCAAACCGGCCTCTGTCGGGGCCTTAGTAGCCCTGGCGTCATCCCTCATCTCCTGTAACCTAGGCGGTAGCATAGGAGCCCTCCTCTCACTGTCTCTTGACGTAAGCCTCATAGTCGGTCACAGCGTCTCAGCTCTTGCCGGAGGGTTGGCCCTCGCCTCGGCCCTCCTCCTCTCGAAGCTTGATCCGGTCCTCCGCACCTCTGATGGCCTCACGCCGTCTCAAAATAGCCACGAGTCTCTCCCGGATGCCCCTCGTACCAATCCAGGTACCCAAGTGGTCGAGAACACCGGTCTCGGACGCTGAGAATGACCCAGGAGGAAAGGCGTCGTACCTCCATACTCGGGAAAGAAATGGAAACAGAGGGATCATCCATGGAAACAAGAGCCACCACCCTGAGTAGCTATATCATCAAAACCCTCCAAAGGAACCTGCTCCAAGCCAAAGCTGTCTCGGGACCGGGCGGAATGTAGAAGCTGGGTGAGAAAGCCCGGAAGCATAACCACATGGGACCCGTCTGAAGCACTCTGCGAGTCTCCACCCGCCAATGAGGCACCGACCATCGATATCTTGATCGGCGACCCGCCATCCAACGCTCACGAGCCACGATCATCAAAATCTACATCGACACCTCTCTGGCAAAAGTCCAGGCCTGATCATATCAGAGGTTTCCCGAAGAACCCCCAAACGCTCCATCGGCCACGGGGTCAAAGAAACGGGCTGCCCCGTGCATATACCGCCGTCCGGTAGCTAATGCATCGAGAGCATGGAAGGTCTCCCCCAAGATCAAAGGAATGACATCTACGCCCAGGCGGCGGTGAACAACAACATCCAGGCTTCGATGGCAGATCCCGAAGGAATAAACCATGAACAAAGTGCCGAACATGCAAAGTGCAAAGGCATCCCAATAGGCGTCATCCACCAAGCCTAAGCCCCTAAATCTGTCGGGAAGGCCGGAAATATCAAAATGGTCGGGACCGCGGATCATGCCTCGTGCTTCCTCAGGGAAAGATGAAGAAGGTTGCACAACTTGTCAACAAAAGAAGCTCCTCAGGACAAAGGAATTGCTATCTCCTCCACCTCCAGGACCTCCAAGCAAGGCCCGAAATTCTTCCACGGTCGGAACAATCTCGTTGAAGGAAAGGCAAAAGACATGCCTTCTAGTATCCCAAACGAAGAAGAAGCCCTTAAGAGGTCATAATCCGGAACCAATTCTTTGAGAGACCACAAGCATCGTACCTTGTCACCGTTCTTCAAAGAAAGACCTTCTCATGCATAATTTCCGGGACCAATCCTTGAACTTGTTGAAAAATGACATTTGGGACTCTTGGGACAATTTTGAGGAGCTTTTCTAAGGCTTTCCATAGTTTTTCTCTCTTCCTCCCAGAAAATGGTTTGTTTGGGATGGAGGTTGAAGAGGATATTTGAATTTGAAATAAAACGAAGACCGATTTAAGAAGACCAAAATTAAAGGACAATGTCGAGATGCGAGTCCCCATCCGCGCGGATAGGATTGCTTTCCCAAAAAAATGCAACGGTCAGCCTTGCTACTCCAAAAGAGGAATATTCCGTCCCGGCTGCTCGAAACTTGTGCAAAAAAAACCTCCCCAAACCAGTCCATATACCAAACACCCTTGCAAAAAAAAAAACCAAGGCTCATGCAACACTGCATTCATATTGCATTGCATTCATAAAATAAAATCCTAAATTATTACATTCCAAAAAAAAAAAAGGAGAGTGTACAAAAAAAAAACAACAAACAAACATAAATAAAATCCTAAATTATTACATCAAAAAAAAAAAAAATGTGCATGATCTGTACAAATCTAAATCTCAAAAAAAAATCAATCGGAGTCTCCGGCCCGATGTCTCCCCCGGCCCCTCTTGCGACTCGGGCCCGCGGCTCGTCGGGAGCCACACAGAAAGTCTCGGGCTCGAGAATCGTCCTCATCTCCCGAGAAAGAGGCTCGTCGGGACCAGCCGGCACACTACGATAGGGTAAACCCGGATCCACGAAGAAATCGTACCCGAAGGTGAAGGCGTCAGGCTCCTGAACATACGGAGACGACCCACCATGCCGCCGAGACGTGTCCACTGCCGTGCGGATCCCCAAGAATGACGTGATCCGAAGGCGGTGCCGCTGCGTGATCAATGAGAGGAGAAAGAGGGGTCTCGGAAGAAGTCTCAGGGAATAGGAGAAGCCTCCCGTCGGACGAGTGCCGGCCAAGTGGTCTCCTCGCCCTAGCACGAGGCGCCCGCAAGCAACCATCCTCCGTATGAACCTTTTGGCTCCGATCACTTGCTTCGTCAGTGTCTCGACGACCACCTCCGAAAACTGCACAAAAGCAAAAGCGTCAAAAAAAAAAAGAAGTGATGCTAGAGATGATGAAACAAAAGAAAGAAAAGAAGGGGAAAAGGTGAAGCCATACCTTCATACCGGACGAGGCCGGAAAGCTCGTGGAAGCCGCTCGGGGTGGATCTGCACCCTCAATCGGACCTCATCCTGGATGTAGGAAAAATCCGTCCGAGGGTACCGCGGGATCCCAAGCCCCTCCCTCTCTAAAACCCGAGGCATCCTCGGCCTCCTCAAGACGAACGTCGCATATGGCTCGATCGCCACGAAGTCCGAGAAGTCTGGCTGCTCGGTAATCATCCCAGGTCACGGACCGATCGCTCGGATGCATCATATCGGCGGGAGGCTCCACCGGTGTCCTCAAAGGCGAGTTCACGCCATGATGGCGCGTCACCCTCTCTCCCAGATAGTAGGCGTCGCAAGTCAGGCCCCTCAAAATCCTCCGCTGCCTTGTCCGGATCTCGGCGCCCTTCGAGGTGCGCTACCTCAAAGCGATCCCAGGGGAAGAATATCATCCCCTCATCTGTCTCGGCCTCCGTCAAAGGAAGGCAATCCGCGTACCTGAGAGTCGTACGCCCCCTGGAGCTTATCTTCTCCCGGGCATGCTTGGACCAAGACTGCATGGCCGGATACGCCCGACGCACGCCTCGAGTTCGCCTCCACACCGTGACGTGGAAAAACTCCAACGCCCATACCTGCGAAAGGTAAAAATCCAATCAATCCGGTGCAAATAAAAGTGCGTGCTCAAAGGAAAGAGGAAAGCAAAAAGAGAGCTTATACCTCCAGAGCAAACTCGAAGCAGTACAGGGAGCTCACAGCCTTCCGGCTGTATCTATCAAGAGCGAAGTACAGCTCAGCCAGCCCGGCCTCCCCCCAGGAAATATCTCCAACCGTCTCCATGTCCTCCAAGGACCTCAGCAAGGCAAAGACTGCCGTCCCCTCAGCATGCCCAAAGAGTGTGCTCGAAAAGGTAAACCAGAGGAAGGACCTAGCAATCTGCTCGGCGCTAAACCTATCCTCCCCAGCCTCGTAACTCGCGATGGTCTCCACAATCTTACCGAAGACCACGGCATACTCCATCCCCATCCCCTTTTTGGGAATAGGGGAAAATCCAAGAAGAGCCTGCAGATCAGCATCGCTGTAGCCATCTCTCCACTCAATGCTGCGTCCATTGAAGGACAGACCCGTGATCGCAGCATAGTCAGAAGGCGTAACAGTCGCCTCGCCCCAGAAGAAGTGGAATGTGTGGGTCGCATCCCACCAATGCTGCGCTAGAGCGAACATCAAGCCCTTGCACTTAGGGAACTTGACCAGTCCCCTCAAGCACTCGACGAACTCCCAGAGCCCCGTCTCGACAACAATCTGTCTCGGACTCGGCAAAGCTCCTCGGCCCGCATCCGGAAGCCGATCCCACAAGTCAATCACAGACTCCACCGATCCTCGAGTCTTCATCTTGTTCAGCTGCTCCGTCACAAAACGGTGTCCGCCCTGTAAAAAAAAAAAGAAGAAGAGAGAAAATGTCAAAAAGATTGCATTTACATTAAAAAAAAAATTTCGACAGCATAACAGCATACAATGAGCATAGCCCCATTTTTCTCGCATAAAAGAAAACAATTTTCAGCAAGTCCTAATGCATTCATCAAAAAAAAAAAAGATGCATTCCTACGGAAGTAAAAACTCCGTCCCATTTTCAACAAAAAAAAAAATGCATACATGCATATCATCCATCTTACATTCCTACGGGAGGAAAAATCCGTCCCACTTTTCAAAAAAAAAAAAAATCCTAAACATACATACATCTCATATTGGCAAAATGCCCATTCTTTCCAAACAAAATGCATGCATTGCATCATCATTCATCAATATCAAAATTCAATTTCAAAAAAAAAAATCATCATCATCATCAAGAACATGCAATATTCAATTCCAAAAAAAAATCACAATTCTTCGAATTTTCACATGCAATTTTCGAATTCAAAAAAAATGTGGCAAAAATGCCAATTCTTTTCCCAAGCAAAATGCACATTTTTGGGACACTCACAAATTCATTGCAACATTGCATATCATCAATATCAATATTCAATATTCAAAAAAAAAAATTCAAAAATCACCCCCGGCAGTCAAACGTAAGACCGAGTGACCCGAGAAAGATAACGAGATCCCGTATCTTTCATCAAAATTACCCCTGAGTCAAACGTAAGACCGAGGTGCCCCGAGAAAGATAACGAGATCCCGTATCTTTCATCAAAATCACCCCAATCAAACGTAAGACCGATCTCCTCGAGAGAAGATAACGAGATCCCGTATCTTTCATCAAAATTGCCCCTATAAAGAAACGTAAGACCGAGTGACCTGAGAAAGATAACGAGATCCCGTATCTTTCATCAAAATTACCGGCGGTAAAGCGTAAGACCGAGTGCCCCGAGAAAGATAACGAGATCCCGTATCTTTCATCAAAATCACCCCCGGCAGTAAAACGTAAGACCGAGTGCCCTGAGAAAGATAACGAGATCCCGTATCTTTCATCAAAATCAAACGGCAGTCAAACGTAAGACCGAGTGACCTGAGAAAGATAACGAGATCCCGTATCTTTCATCAAAAATTACCCCGCAGCCAAACGTAAGACCGAGCGACCCGAGAAAGATAACGAGATCCCGTATCTTCATCAAAAATTATCTCGCAGCCCAAACGTAAGACCGAGTGCCGAGAAAGATAACGAGATCCCGTATCTTTCATCAAAATTACCCGAGTCGAACGTAAGACCGAGTGACTGAGAAAGATAACTGAGATCCCGTATCTTTCATCAAAATTACCCCTGATCTAAACGTAAGAGACTGGTGCGCTCAGAAAGATAACGACTTATCTGCTCTCCATCAAAACTTAACCCCCGAGTCAAATCGTAGCACTCTGAAGTGCTCGAGAAAGATAACGTGGGACTCCGATCTTTCATCAAAATTATTTGCAAACCTCAAGATTGGCCCAAACAAATGTAGCAACCGAGTAACGAGACTTGAGTGCTCGAGAAGAGAATAACGAGATCCCGCATCTTTCATCAAATGACTCTGCAGCCAAAATCGTAAGACCGATAAGTCCCCTGAGAAAGATCAACGAGATCTCGTATCCTTCATCAAAAATTACCCCGTGATCAAACGTAAGACCGAGTGACCGAGAAAGATAACGAGATCCCGTATCTTTCATCAAAATTACCCCTAAGATCAAACGTAAGACCGAGTGCCTAGAGAAAGATAACGAGATCCGTATCTTTCATCAAAATTACCCCCGGTAAAACGTAAGACCGAGTGCCCCGAGAAAGATAACGAGATCCCGTAATCTTTCATCAAAATTATCCCAAATAAGCGAAATGAGCTCTCGAGAAAGATAACGAGATTTGCATCTTTCATCAAAATTATTTAATGGCACAAAAACTGAAGACCGAGTGCTCGAGAAAGATAACGAGATCCCGTATCTTTCATCAAAATCATCCAACGGCGATAGCCAAACGTAAGACCGATCTTCCCGAGAAAGATAACGAGATCCCGTATCTTTCATCAAAATCAAACTAAATCGAAACGTAAGACCGATTTCCCGAGAAAGATAACGAGATCCGTATCTTTCATCAAAATCATCAACGTAAGCGGATAAAGCGTAAGACCGATTTCCCGAGAAAGATAACGAGATCCCGTATCTTTCATCAAAATCAAACGGGAGCTCAAACGTAGACGATTTCCGAGAAAGATAACGAGATCCCGTATCTTTCATCAAAATCATCCCAACGGCAATAAACGTAAGACCGATTTCCCAGACAAATACGTCCGATTTTCCCCCTCAGGCTAACGAAATCCCCAAAAGTTAACTAATCCCAAAAGCCGGCGAAATTTCGAGAAGAGCTCGAACTACGAAAGGGCTTGATTCCCACTAGGGATACGTAGGTAGCCTATCATTAGGTCCAGCCCCTCGAAAACGGTCACCCTCTCCTTCGGCGGACAGACAAAGTCCACCGAAAGGCCATTTCAAATTAAGGTCCGAGGCGCCTAAAAAGCCATCATCATTAAGGTCCGAGGCGCCTAAAAAGCCATCATCATTAAGGTCCGAGGCGCCTAAAAAGCCATCTTCAAGGTTCGAGGCACCTAAAACGCCATCATCAAGGTCCGAGGCACCTAAAGCGCCATCTCCAAGGTTTGAGGCACCTAAGACGCTATCACTAGAAAGCGATAAATCGCAATCATCCCCAGAGATCGAAAATGGTCATTCCTATCCCCAAGAGCGGATAGCCATCGACCAAAAATGGTCATCTCTTATCCCAGCAGGCGGATACCCGTCGACCGAAAATGGTCATTCCTATCCCCGGCAGAAGCGGATAGCCATCGACCAAAAATGGTCATCTCTTATCCCAGCAGAAGTTTCTTTCCAGGAACCGACTGTAGAACTCGCTCATCGTGTTCGAGGCACCTAAAACGCCATCATCTCGTGGTCAAAGACTCGAACTACGAAAGTGGCTTGATTCCCACTCGGGATACGTAGGTAGCCTATCGCTAGGTTCAGCCACCCGATCACTCGATCATCCCGCCAAATATGGAGCCTTACTCTTATCGACGACCCCGCTTCCTTCGAAAGCGCCGTCGCCGAGGGGCTACTGTAAGTGCTCCAATTTGAGCTTGTTAGAATTTTCGTTAGAAAATTAACGAAAGTTATAACATTTCTAACAATTCCTAACTATCCTAACATTTCTAACAAAGTGAGGGTAAAATGGGCATTGTTATTTAAGGTTAAACCTCAAAAAGAATCTTAAAAAGCAAAACAAAAGAAGAAAACCAAAAATGGCAATGGCTGGAAACAAAAAACTGGCTGTTAATTTGAATTTTGAAAAAGATTATTCTTCTTGTCCAAAGCTGAAGCTGCATTTAATGAACAGTGCACGCTGCCTGGATCCATCCGCGCGGATGAGTTTGCTATTTTCAGAGGGCTATAAATTGAGCCCTCCAGTCACAAAAATAAAAGAGGAAGAACACAATAGCAACGAAGTTCTGGCGAAATATAGAGAGAAAACAGTGAGAATTCTCAAGAATTGTCACCTTTTTCTTTCCAATCTTTCCCAACTCATACTCATCCACTCACTCTCATATTAAAGCCCTAAACACTCATACACTCAAGCCAAACACTCAAGAACACAAGGAAGATTGGTAAACCCTCCTCTTCCTAACCCTAAATCTCATCCATGCATGCATCTTCAAACTACAAAATGTAGTTCTTTCATCTTCTTTCTCTAGATCTAAGAAGATCACCATGGAAGACCATCTCCATGGATGATCTTCTACAAAGATCAACATTATTTTCAAAGCTTTTCTTGTTTACTTGCAAAAATGCACTTTCAAAACCCTAGAAAACCATTTTCAAGCACTAAATCTTGATTTCAAAGGGTAAAATCCCCCTCCCCAAGCAAATGAAATGCTTAGTCCTAATGTACCCCAAGGATGGTTTGGTATAGTTGATTCACCACTAAAATGTCTAGTGATCACTAACCAAAACCTAGGGAAATGGGGACAAGCATGGATGCAAAACCCCCCTTAAAATCATATTTTCTTTCTTGAGAAGTTGCTGTCCAGTAGCAATTTTCTCAGACCTCAGTCCATGGTCTTAATTTTTGCACAGATGAACTTGGAATTTGGTGTTGACTACAAAACACTTTTTGTAGCCAACATCCAGAGCTTTCCAGACATATTTTTACCTTATTTTTTGGGTGAGTAAAACTCCTCTTTTCAATTTTTCTTTCAGAGGCTAGTTCATCAGCTTTTGGGAATCCAGATCTCATATCTGAGGTTTCCAGAAGGTTTTGACCCCTCAAATCTTCTCCAAAATGGAAATTTCTTTCACACAAAGTTTATTCAAGGAGTCTAGAGAAACTTTCATTCTCTGAGTTCATCCAGATTATGAAGTTTTAGGACCCTTGAATCCATTTCAAAATCAGGTGTCTGCTGCCATTTTCTTCTGGCAGAAGTGACTTCTCAACTTCAAAAGGTTTTTTGAGTACCAAATCTCAAACCAAAAATTCTCCAAAAAATCATGGGATCAGTTTAAAGTCTTAAAAGGACATCCCAATTTTTACTTTTTCCAGTTTCAACTTATTTTGGCCAAAACACACACACACACACACACACAAATGATTTTCAGCTTGGAAGACTCGTTTTTACGAGGCGCGTCGGGTGCACACTAACGTCCTTCCCGACGCGTAACATGACCTCCGAACCTAAATCTCTGATCTCGGGCTTTTTTCAAAGTTTTGCCCTTCAAAATTAAAATGGCGTGGCGACTCCGTTTTTTCCGGTTTTATTTGGTTTTTCAAAGAAACGCAAAAATCGAATTTTTCCCGCGAAAAAGGCAACCCATCGTTACATTACCCACTAGCCACACTTGGTTCAAATTTGGGTAGCTGCTGGGTGGTCACAAAAGTCCATTACTCCCTCATACTCCTTTGGCTTGGCTTTTCATTCTTTTATTGTTAATGTTGGATTTGATATTATATAACTTGAATAAATTAGGGAATTAAAAAAGAACAATTTTGTAATTCTTGTAATAGACGAAAGGAGCGACTGCGCCAAGGCAAGGAGGGCGATCGCCCCAAACGCCTGTACAAAGGGGGCGATCGCACGTTATGTGGGGGCGACCACGCGACAGTGGTTTTGAGCCTGATCAACGGCTGATTTTGTGCAGGATTAGAAAACCGTACAGGATTAGAAATAGACATTATAAATATATCATATTTCCTAATAGTTTTGTGACCTCTAGTATGATAGGCAAATCAATAATTCTAGGGTTCTTTTTTATTCTTTATTTCTCTAAATCTAGGGTTTGCAAAATTGTAAATTCTGGTGATCAAAACGTTCGTGCATTAGATTAGAAACTATATTCGGTGATTGCCAGTTGATAAATAATATTTTTGCCCTATGTCCGTGCATATAGCCAAGTTGGTGAATCACATATATATTTGTGTTGTGTGATTAATTTATTTTCTGTTTTCTACATAAATCTGTTATAACAAACTGTTATCAGAGTCGATCAGGTTGATAAAGGTCTAAGGGTTTTCCACTACAGAAGAAGATGGTATGAGGAATTGAATCACCAGATGACAAGTTTCATGGGAAAAATAGTTTTTCTCTTTGGCTGATCAAGATGAAGGTCTTATTGAGAGACAAGGGTTTGTGGGCTGACAAATCTGATCGCGATAAATGAGAGGGCACACTCTAAATTCATCAGGTGCTTAGATGATGATGTTTTGGCGGATATTGCAGATACTAATTCCGGAGGTGCTCTGTGGCTTGCGTTGGAAGACTGTATCTGACACGATAATTGACTAACAAGTTATATGTGAAGCAGAAGTTGTATTCTCTCCGAATGATGGAAGGTACGCCCATTAGGGATCAAATAGATCGGTTTACATATATATTAATTGAATTGCGTAATATTGATGTTAAGGTTGAAGATGAGGATGTTACTCTTATATTGTGTGTCTCCTTATGATTGTCATATGAGGAATTTGTGGATTCCTGCATTAATGGTAAGGATACGGTTACTTTGGAAGAAGTTAAGAATAATCTCAAGACCAGAGATCTGTGCCGCATAGCTAGCGCGTTATCTACAGAATCTCATTCAGTAGTTTTGGTTGCAGAAGGCAATAGGGGCCAAGGTAGGAGAAAGAAAGGTTCTTCTAAAAGGGGTCCAATAGATGTCTGCAGTTACTGCAAAGAAAATGGGTATTGGAAACGAGAATGTCCCAAGCTGAATAAGAGCGAGCAATTTGTGTTAGCTGAAGCTATGGCAGATGACGATGAGGAGGACTATGCCCTAGTAATCGAAGAAGACAAAGGTATGAGATACGTGGATTCTTGATTCTGGGCTTTTTATCACATGTGTTCGCGCATGGAATTGTTTGCAACAAATGAGGAAACAAAAGGGGTGACATTTATATTGCCAATAATTCTATTTGCAAGGTAGTTGACATGTGTTCCATAAGGGTGCGAATTTCGGTTGGTAAGTTTTGTATGTTGAACAAGGTTAGAGATGTTCCTGAAGTAACGAAGAATCTAATATCACTTAGTCGACTAGACAAGATGGGATACAATTTCAAAGGTGAAGGTGGAGCAATAAATGTTTGCATGGGTAAAACAAGGTACCTTGTACGTTCTCCAAGGTTCTACGTTTTTTGGGTGTTGAGCATCGTACAATAGAGGGTATGATAGAGATACATCTGAAGGAAGCATGTTGCATGGCTTCGTGTGAGGGTGGTTGACAAACAGGTTGATCAGCAAGTTACTCAAGGTGGAGTTGAACTGGGCAAGCCACGGTTAGTAAGTCAACACACACAATTAGGAAGCGAGGAAGGAATCGAGGAAAAGGTACATAGTGTTTGAGATTCCACGTATATGGTCGTTTCATTTGTTTGGGTTGGCAAGATTAATGTCGACTAGATTTGCTCTATTGCCAGTCGGGCAATTTTGAATGCCTATTGCAGTGACACATTTGGGTGTCTTGGAGACACATTGGTATACCCGGCGCAACACATTTTTGGGTGTACAGGGGGATACATTTGGGTGTCTAGTAGACACGTTTGTTTACTTGTTGAACGGGTCTGATCAACTGTTGCAGCAAGTGTTTTGGTGTTCGGCGTAACACATTTGGGCGTCTAGGAAGATACAAATTTTGGTTGTCCGAAGGACAAGTTTGATGTTTGGCATAACACATCTGAGGCAGAGGGGAGTTCTAGTTTTATGATCCGGAGGTTAGATGTCAATGTGTAGATTTATGGGGTTTGATAGGGGACTGAACAAGGACATATTTTATAATTCCTGTGACAGATGGAAGGAGTGACCGCGCCAAGGCAAGGAGGGCGATCGCCCCAAATGCCTGTATAAAGGGGGCGATCGCACCCTATGTGGGGGCGACTTCGCGATAGTGGTTTTTGAGCCTGATCAACGACAAATTTTGTGCAGGATCAGAAAACCCTGCAAGGTTAGGAATAAGCAGTATAAATACACCTTATTCCATAACAGTTTTGTAACCTCTAGTGTGATAGGCATTTCAATAATTCTAGGGTTCTTTTGGTTCTTTGTTTCTCTAAATCTAGGATTTGCACAGTTGTGAATTCTTGTGATCAAGAAGTTCGTGCATTAAATTATAGATTGTATTCGGTGATTGCCGGTTGATAAATAATATTCTTGCCCTCTGCCCGTGAACGTAACCAAGTTAGTGAACCACGTATATATTTGTGTTGTGTGAGTGATTTATTTTTTGTCTCTACGTAGATCTTTTATAACAGTTACTAAGAAGCTATTTTGAATAATAATAATATTAGATTGTTTTAATTAATTTTATGAAAATTTAAAACATGTTATATACCAATATAAATTGTGAGGACCCCGACCCGGAACCTACACGTGTCCTGAGTTGGAGCGTCCTCAAACTAACCCAAATATACTAAACTTTTAAAACTTGAATTAAACTTCAAACATAAACATCATTAACGTTGTCATTTCAAAATAACTCCACTCCTCTCCACATTGGAGGAGGAGTTGACCAACTTTGAAAACCTTTACCTGTTTAGTTACAAAAGATATTGGTTTTAACGTAGAAATGTAAAGTTTATAATTACAAACTCCCAAAAGGAATTATAACAAAATACTTTCTACGCCAACCTAACATACCCCGACAATACCCAAAAGCTCACTGCCAAACTCCTTTCCGTCCTTACTTGGCCGGTCCTCCTGTCTCGGGATCTAAAAACATTAAAGGGAGAGGGGTGAGAATAAATCTCAGCAAGCTATTATGAATGCAGCAATATGCCAAATAAATGCAACATATAACAAGTCGCACATAACACATTGGAAAAGCTGTAAACACATTCCATTACCTTGGTTTACCTTTTCCCGTACGAACGATGTAGTCGTACAACATTGGGTATAATAATACTCCAATCTTACAGTGAGCTGCTTAAGCAATACTCACGTCTTATAAGACCCGTTTTTCAGGGAACCAAATAAGACAGTAGCAACTCTGTAAGGCTTTTGGCTCAATACAGATGCTATACCCCATCCTGTGGCCACAGGAGGGGACGGCCACAGATATAACATAATCTGATCACATTAGGTCACACTTCCATAATTGATCGTATTATGTTATACCCCCAATGTCAGCTGACTCACACATTATCAAGCACATAATAGATACTTGAATAAAATCCACAAAAAGGGATAACAATATAGCAACATGGTAAAATATACTCATGTCCAACCAATATCACAGGGTAACATTTATTCCACACTATGCATAATATAAACAATGTATATGAACTCAAGTAAGGCAAGAAAGTATCATCAATCCATCCTACAAGGTCATTATACACTAATACATAGCCTCTATGAAGGCTCAAGTTCAACTTACTAGGTAGGAGTCACAATCTATAAGGAACCAAACAAGATTGCTAAACAATTTCTGGTTCAGATTTAAAGTTAGGTTTCTGAGGTCTTGGGCGACCGCCCTTACCACTTGGGCGACCGCCCAAGTGGATTTCAAAAGGGACCCTAAGCTTCTGCCCTCTTGGGCGACCGCACAGTACCTCTTGGGCGACCGCCCAAGAGGATTTTCCAAAGCATACCATTTTCTGGACACATGGGCGGCCGCTCATGCCCCCTTGGGCGACCGCCCAAGTGCCCGGCCCATTTCCAGATTTTCAACCCTTTCCTTTAGCTTCAATTCCTTACCTTTTTCTCTACCCTAAAATCAAGAACACCAAGAGGATTTCTTATCTTAACAAAATGCATCCTAAATCATGTAAACCCAAGATAAGGTAACCCTAGATTATTTATTCCTAAATTTTCCACCCATTTCATTTCCTCTAAATCATCTTACATGAACCTTTACTTCCTTCTACTTCATTCACTAGTCATACAACTTCTATAAGGTTTCCTAAGCATGAACAAACATCACATGAACAAGAACAACATTAAAGAGTTTATGAACATTTATAAGAAGGGAAATCATAACAACTCACCTTAGGCAATACAAGATGAAATGAAGCTTTTCTAGGCTTGATCAACTCCTCTAGATGTTCTACTCACAAAAGGACACTTGAATTTAAAAATGGACAAGAAATGAACTTGGTAAGAGTTTATGAAGTGGAGGCTTTCACCAAGCTTTTCCCATGGAGAATGGAGAGAAAAGAAAGAGGAAGAAGAATGAGGGAGGGAATATGGAGGGAGTATGGGGAAAGGTATGGGGAAGTAAGAGAAAGGTATGGGGGGTGTTGACAAATGAGGGGGATGGAGAGTGATTTAGGGAGGATGTCCCCCCCAATCTACCTATCCTACTAAGGCTTTCACTAAAATAGCCAATTTCCTTTAATTTTCCCAAAGCATTTAAATTAAAATCCTCCTACTCAAATATTTATTCCACATACTATGATTTTCCTTCCACATTTTATTCATTTTCCATTATTATGTTTTTCCCAATGTTGTATTTTATTTCTCTAGAAATTCTAAGGGTTCTAAATTATTTTCCAACCATTTAATATTGACATAAGAATGTAAAGACATAGAATAGACACACAAGTTAACATTAATATTAAAAGCATATAATATTATACTAAAATTGTGCCTAGGGTTAGGGTCGTTACACTCACTCCCCCTTAAAGAAAATTCGTCCCGAATTTTTTTAAAAAAAGACTTACTTGGATTTTCGAACAACCAGGGGTATTTCGCTCTCATCTCCGACTCTAACTCCCACGTGGCTTCCTCAACGGTATGATTCTTCCAAAGGACCTTCACTATAGGGATACTCTTAGTTCTCAACTCCTTAACTTGGAATTCTAAGACTCTTAAGGGCTCTTCAACATAAGACATGTCCGCTTGGACATCATCGGGGGGAGAGCTCAAGATGTGGGAAGGATCATGACAATACTTCCTCAACATCGAAACATGGAACACATCATGGAGTAACGAAAGAGACGGAGGCAATGCCAACCGGTAAGCCAAATCCCCAATCTTCTCTAAGATCTCAAACGGACCGACGAACCTCGGAGCCAATTTACCCTTATTGCCAAACCTTTTGATTCCCGTCCTCGGAGAGACCTTCAAGAACACAAAGTCACCAACCTCAAAAGATAAATCCCGTCTTCTATTGTCGGCGTAGCTTTTCTGTCTACTCTGAGCTGTCTTCAATCTATCCCGAATCACCTTGATCTTCTCCGTAGAATCTCGAACCAAATCCGGGCCCCAAAGTTTCGCTTCACCCACTACTAGAAACAGGGCAATTACCGACGGACATTTACCGACGGACTGTATCCGTCGGTAATACCGACGGAAAAAAAACAAATACCGACGGAATTTATTTTCATTTTACCGGGGTTTTTTTTTTTAAAATTTCGTTTATTCCGTCGGTATTTGAAATATTTCCGCCGGTAGTCCGTCGGTAATACCGGCGGTCATTGTCCGTCGGTAATACCGACGGTCATGTCCGTCGGTAATGACGCCCTATATATAACGAGAAAATCCCATTTTTTTCATTTTACGACTCCTCCTCTCTCTCTCTCAGTTCGCGAATTCGACGAAGAACCCTAGCCTCGCCGTTGCCGTCGCCGTCTTCGGTAAGTTTCTCTCAATCCCTTAATTCCTCTCTCACTCGATTTCTCCCTCTCACTTTCTCTCTCTCTCATCAGTAATTTGAGAACAAACGCCGTCTCCGCCATTTCCGCCGTTCGCCGTTGC
The DNA here is from genome assembly GCA_022495995.1 of Adenophora triphylla var. japonica. Lineage (NCBI taxonomy): Eukaryota > Viridiplantae > Streptophyta > Magnoliopsida > Asterales > Campanulaceae > Adenophora > Adenophora triphylla. The sequence goes on from JAFEMH010007602.1 coordinate 22,176, forward strand.
CGTTGCCGTCTCCGTCGCCGGCCGGTAAGCTCTCTTTCTCTCTCTCAATCCCTTTCTCTCTCTCACTCGCTTTCTCTCTCTCACTCGCTTTCTCTCTCTCTCGCAGTCGCCCTCTCTCCCGTTGCCGCCGAGCCCGCCGTTCGCCGTCGTTGTCTCCGTCACCGGTAAGCTCTCTTTCTCTCTCTCTCTCTCTCACTGGAATGTGCTGTGAATGTGTTAGAATGTGCTGTGAATGTGTAATTTTGCTTTTCATATACCCTTAATTTAACTTTAGGTAGCATTTCATACTCTATTCCTATTTAATTTTGTAAAATGTTTTGTGCCACCATTTTATCTTTATTTGATCAGCCTCCATTTATTTTGTAACTGATTTGCCAATTTAGGACAGAAGATTATATGCTGGTTGTATATCATTTTCCCCAATACTTTGAAAAGAAAAAAAAACTTTGCATCCTAAATTTAGCTATGTAGTTATTATTGTATACTCCCTCCGTCCAAGTACATACTTCACGGTAGTAGTTCACGCGTGGATTAAGAAAAAATGCCGAATATAATGTTTTAATCTAAATTTATTTATCTATAAATTATGATATATATGCTGGTTGTATTTGGTTTTTTGAATATATGAGCTTGGCTATTTGGTGTGTCTTTGTGAGTGTGTGTGTTCTGCGTGTGAGTGTGAGTGTGTGCAGCCGTGTGTGTGTGTGTGAGTGGCAGCAGCCATGGTGTGTGTGGGTTTAATTTTGAAAGTATGCCTAATTTTGAAAAAAATTAATTAACTGTGTATGTATAATTGTTGAAAATAATTAAGAAAGTATATTTGGTAACTTTATTAGTAAAATAATTAACTGTCTATGTGGGTTTAATTATGTAGTCTTTTTCTATGTGCTAGTTGTTTCATTTGCATTTTTAGGTGTCAAAAGGTTTGAATATGGTCTAGATTGTTGGTTTATGTAAGAGTTTGGTAGGCTTGGATTGAGTTATTTTTGCAACATTTCCTCTGACCCTTTGTCTTGCTAATAGGCAATTGGTGTGAAGCTAGAATTATGAAAATCTCTTATTATCTCTACTTCTTTTTTTTGCTAATATTTATTTATTTTTATATGGTACTACCTCCGTTCCATTTTTTTAAAAATTACCGATCAAGAATAAAAACGGACATCTACCCAATATTGGCAATTAAATAGGCTCAACTCGTACGCTCATGTATTCATATACACTTACTTTTTTCTTAAATATTACACCCCCTCCGTCTCAAAATGAATGTCCAAAAAAGATCCAAATTTACTCTTGGAGAGCAAATTTTAAAAGGTTTTGGATATTCATATTGGGACGGTGAGGGGGGTGAATGTCTAAAAAAATGAAATAAAAAATAAATAAAATAAATAAAAAAAAAAATAAAAAAAAAAAAACAAAATAAATAAATAAATAAATAATAAAATAAATAATAATAAAATAATAATAATAATAAATAATAATAATAATAATAATAATAATAAATATAATAATAAATGAAATAAAAAATAAATAAATAAAAAATAAAAAATAAAAAAACAAAATAAATAAATAAAATAAATAAATAATAATAAAATAATAATAATAATAATAATAATAATAATAATAAATAATAATAATAATAATAATAATAAATATAATAATAAATGAAATAAAAAATAAATAAATTAAATAAAAAATAAAAAAAACAAAATAAATAAATAAATAAAATAAATAATAATAAAATAATAATAATAATAAAAATATACATATATGTATATATATAAATAAGATGAGAGCCTTTCTCACACACAGCTATCAAAATCCGTCCATCTTTGATCAAGAAAGATGGAGCAAATAAGTTCTTGTCCTGTTTGCAAGCGACATTTTCTCATTTAATAAGAGTTTTTCCAGTTTGACTGTCCTCTTCTCTCTAAGAATCTGAAACATCACAGCCATGTTCTTGTCTGTGTCTGTTTTCTCTTACTGGTGGTATACGGTCACAAGTAAAAACAAGGTAACAGTATAACACCAGTGAAGAGAAAACAGAACTTTCCTCCAATTTTTTTAATCTCCACCTTCCATTTACCCAAGATCCTGATTGCAGAATCTTCCTCATGAGCATGAAAGCTGGCGGTGTTGCTCTCAATCTCATGGTTGCTTCGCAAAACATGCAAAGCAACCGTGAGATTGAGGGCAACACCGCCAGCTTTCAAGCTCATGAGGAAGATTTCGCAATCAGGATCTTGGGTAAATGGAAGGTTGAAAAAAATTGGAGGGAAGCCGTTTTCTCACCGGTTTATTATCGTTACCTTGTTTTTACTTGTAACCGTATACCACCAGTGAAGAGTAAAGCAGGCACTGACAAGAACATGGCTGTGATGTTTGAGATCCTTAGAGAGGAGGACAGTGAAACTGAAAAAACCTATATTAAACAGAAAATCCTTTGCTCAAACAGTCGAGAACTTGTTTGCTCTGTCTTTCTTGGTCTAAGCTGAGATAGGGTTTTGATTGTTGTGGATGATAACGACTCTCATCTTGTTTATTGATCAAAATTATGCATGTTATGGTAATGAATAAAAATTATGCACGATTATATGATTTGTAAATATCATTACTGTCTATTAAAATTGCTTGATTTTCGATTATAAAGCAAGTAGACAAAGTGATATTTGCAATTCATACGCGTATTTCGGGATGGGATAGAAGCCGACCCCAATTCTAAACCTAATGGACATGAATTGTCCTTTCACCCTAGAGAATGATATACTTAACAACAAAGAATTAAATATTAATATTTAAAATTATTCACATCCTAAATGAAGTGTCTTTTTATTTGTATATATATTGATATATTGTTTTTATTTGTATATATAATATACTAGGATGGAAAAATGGAAATATCTATCTCTCCCAGTGGCCAGTAAGTATTATTTAATTGTAAATGTCATATATATAATGTTTACATTTTATTATTGTCTTTTTATTTGTATATATATTGATATATTGTTTTTCAATTAATATCTTATAGGTTTATACATGGTGGTTGTCGAGATCCCGCTGGATGGTTTGGGGATTTGTTCAGCGGGTATAATTTTGAGGAATTTTATCCCACCCCGAAGTCAATATCAAAAGAGGTGTACGCTATCTGGTATAGCCAGTTTCGGGTAAAATTACTTATTTCTCTTTCCTTTGTAAAGTTTGTAGACTATTCCCTTGTTTATTTAACTACTTTTACTATTTTTGTAGCACGTATATTCCTGCCCTGGGTTTACCGACGTTCAAATCGAGGCGGCTTTCAAGAAATTGGTTGCTAAGCGATGCACGGGGAAAGTGTACGACATGAGAGGAAATTGGCTAATTGATGGTTTGCCTCCGGCTAATTTCTCCGCTAGTGCGTGGGAGAAGTGGGAAGCCTATTGGAACGGTGAGAAATTTCAAAAAAGTTTCGAAATTGCAAAGAAGAATAGGAACTCACAAGAGGGCGGGGGAGTGTGCACACCGGAGGATCAATTAACTTCGGCGAGACTTGGTCCGTAATGGTAAACTTCATTTATTATCCGTTTGTAAATTAAGCAATACTTTATTTGATTCATATATTGTTATTATTCTCCAGCTTTTTAAAGTTTTAATTTTTTTATATGTTAAGATTAAGAAACATGGAGATGATGAGGGTGATCTTTCTTCTTTGTATTTACGGCTACTCATACTACGGAGGCTCGCCGATGGCTCAGGGCCACAATGGGTCAATCCTTATTACCAGACCCTTTTTCTAAGTGTTAATAGTATTTTCTATTAGTAAATTATATATTTTCTATTAGTAAATAATAAATTATTTAGTTAAAGAAATATTATTTTCTACCATAGTGTATAATGTATTTTTTTTTTCAGGAAGATTATGAGAGGCGGGCTCGTGAGGAGGCTATTGAAGAAGGAAGTTTGGCTCCTGAGAGCACCGAGCGGCCCGCCTTTCGTGAAAAGCTTTGGGCGGCCATTGTCCTCTCAGGCAAGCAACCGAAGGGAGATCGCTTGCCTGGATTCGGAGGACATGGTGCGGGGTATTTTAACATGCCATTCCGCAGCCCTACTACGCAATACTTTTCATCTTCTTCCTCCGGCGGCAGTCATCATGTGGATCAAGAAGCGTTTGATGATCGGGTGAACAGAGAGGTTGAGAGGCGAGTGGAGCAGATCCAGAGCCAGGTGGAGGCCCGGGTGGAGGCCCGGGTGCAGACCCAGATGTAGACCCAGGTGGAGGCCCAGGTGGAGGCCCAGGTGGCTAGTATATTGGCTCAACAGCTTGACCAGCGCGTGCAACAATACTTGGCTACCATGAATTTGCAATCACAGCCACAGCCACAGCCACGTAATAGCGGTAACGCTTCTGATGAGTCAGTCGATCAATACCTTAGGCGAAGTGGCGGTGGTAGTGGCGATGGTAGCGGTAGCGGCAGCGCTCGTGGTCGGGGTCGTGGTTGATTGACATTCATTTTATTTGGCTGGCATGTAATGTAAACAAATACATTTTGTTTTCCTTTCCCTTTCCCTTTCCTTTTCCCCAAGCGAAACAATTTTCCTTTCCCCTTTTTCCCTTTCCCTTTCCCCTTTCCCCTTTCCCCTTTTCCCCTTTCCCTTTCCCCTTTTCCCCTTTTCCTTTTCCCCTTTCCCCTTTTCCCCTTTCGCTTTAGGTTGTTTGATACAGTTTGAGTTTATTTGATGTTTGTATGTTTGATGTTTGTATGTTGTTTGTGTTTATTTTATGTTGGGATTTGTTTAAACAGGTTTGACAGGTTTACAGGTGGATTAATAATAAAATAGAATTTTTTTAAAATTGCCAGATTACCGACGGATATTTCCGTCGGTAAAGTGATTAAAAAAAATAAATAATTCTAATTGCTGGCGGAAATATCCGTCGGAAAAATGATAAAAATTAAATAATAAAACTCATTACCGACGGATATATCCGTCGGATTCGGTTTAGATTTCCGACGGGTATATCCGACGGTAAATTTTATGTTTACCGACGGTTATAACCGTCGGTAATGGGTTTTATTTATTTATTTTTTTAATATTTACCGACGGATATTTCCGGTAAACTCCAATTGCTCAGGTTGCTCATTTCCGGTGCCATTTCCGGAATTTTAGATTTAGAAACGGACAAGGAACCTCGGAGCCAATCCGTCGGTATTACCAAACCAATTATTCCGACGGCCCGACGGACTCAGAACTCTTGCCGACCCGGAAAGGTAATTGCCGGCGGAAATTTCCGTCGGTACTGAGCCTGTTCAATCTAAGTGACCAACCGTAGTAGGTACCAAAGGCCCCAAAGGCCCGTCTAGTGACCAACCTCGTCCCAACACATCGGAGATCGACACTTCCTACCATACAACGCTTCATACGGAGCCATCTCAATACTAGACGGATAACTGTTGTTGTAGGCAAACTCCACTAAAGGTAGATGATCCTCCCATGACAATTGGAAATCCATCACACAAGCTCGCAACATATCCTCAAGTATCTGAATAGTTCTCTCGGATCGACCATCGGTTTGAGGATGAAACGCCGTATCCGAAACACAATTTAGAACCCAAGGCTTCATACAATGCTCTCCGTAATCTAGATGTAAACCTCGGATCTCTGTCGGAAACAATACTAACTTAGGAACTCCGTGAAGTCTCACAATCTCCTTCATATACAATCGAGCTAACTTCTCTAACGAAAACTTGGTTGATACCGGAAGAAAATGAGCCGAGCTTCGTTAACCGATCCACAATAACCCAAATAGCATCCATCTTCTTCGCGGTAAGAGGCAAACCCGAAACAAAATCCATCGAGATCCCTTCCCATTTCCATTCCGGAATATCCAATGGTTGAAGTAGTCCCGCCGGTCTCTGATGTTCTGCCTTAATCTGTTGACAAGTCAAACACTTGGACACATAATCCGCAATTTCCCTCTTCATACCATTCCACCAATACCCACGCTTCAAGTCTTGATACATTTTGGTACTACCCGGATGAATCGCAAACTTGGACTTATGGCCATCCTCTAAAACACGCTTCTTGATTTCCGGCGATGAAGGAACGCAAATTCTCCCTTGGAAAGTTAAAATACCATCTCTATTCAACGCAAAATCCCCGGCTTTCCCCTCTTGCACTTGATCAAAAATTTTCTTCAATTTCGGATCACCTTGTTGAGCTTCTTTCAAATCTCCATACAATGTCGGAACGGCTCGAACATTCGCAATGATTACTTCACTCTTCAATTCTCGGGAACTCAAAGCTGTCACATACGCCTTTCGGCTAATCGCATCCGCCACTACATTGGCCTTCCCCGGATGATAAGAAATTATACAATCAAAATCCTTCAAAAACTCAAGCCATCTCCTTTGTCGGTTGTTCAACTCCTTTTGGGTAAATAAGTATTTCAAACTCTTATGATCGGTGAAAATCTCAAACTTCGCCCCATAAAGGTAGTGTTTCCACTTATGCAACGCAAATACAATCGCCGCCAATTCCATGTCATGAGTAGGGTAATTCTGTTCCGCCGGTGATAACTTCCTAGAGGCATACGCAATAACCTTCCCATTTTGCATGAGGACACATCCCAAACCCGCCTTCGAGGCATCACTATAGATCACAAAATTCTCACAACCATCCGGAAGGGTAAGAACAGGAGCCGTCGTCAATCTCTTCTTCAATTCATTAAAACTTTCTTCACACTTGGAATCCCATACAAACGATACATCCTTCCGAGTCAACCTCGTCAATGGAGTAGCGATCCGAGAAAACCCTTCAATGAACCTCCGATAATACCCCGCCAAACCAAGGAAACTACGGACCTCAGTCACCGTCGAAGGTTGCTTCCAATTAACCACGGCCTCAATTTTCGAAGGATCCACGAAAATCCCCGAACTCGACACAACATGCCCCAAGAAAGAAACCTGCTCAAGCCAAAACTCACACTTGCTGAACTTGGCGTACAACTGCTTCTCACGAAGAACGGACAATACAATCCTCAAATGATTCTCATGCTCTTCCCGGGACTTAGAATAAACAAGGATATCATCTATGAATACCACCACGAAGCTATCAAGATAAGGCTTAAAGACACGGTTCATCATATCCATAAACACTACTGAGCATTAGTCAATCCGAACGGCATCACAACAAACTCATAGTGACCATATCTAGTTCGGAAAGCCGCTTTTAGCAATATCATCCGGCCTAATCTTCAACTGATGGTATCCGCTTCTCAAATCAAGCTTTGAGTAGATAACGGAACCTTGGAGTTGGTCAAATAAATCATCTATGTGCGGAAGAGGATACTTATTCTTTATAGTGGCTTGGTTCAACAAACGATAATCTATACACAATCGTAAGGTACCATCCTTCCTCCTAACAAATAGAACCTGCTCCCCATGGAGACACACTAGGGCGAATAAAATCCCGGTCTAGCAATTCTTGCAATTGGACCTTCAATTCTTTCAACTCGGCCGGAGCCATTCTATAGGGTGCTTTAGAGATAGGGGCGGTGCCGAGCACTAAGTCAATACAAAACTCTACCTCACGATCCGGAGGCATAGAGTACTCACTAGAAAACACATCACTAAACTCATTCACAACCGGGACATGAGCTAACTCGGGAGACTTCTTATTGGAATCTACCACATAAGCCAAGTAACCCGCACACCCCTTAGATAGCATCTTTCTAGCTTTTAAGGCAGAAATAACATGTAACCCAAACATAGATTTATCGGCATCAAATATAAATGTAGGCACATCAGGCATAGCAAATGAGACTCGTTTTCTACGACAGTCTACCAAAGCATGACACTGACTCAACCAATCCATCCCAAGGATCACATCAAAATCACGGATTGGTAACTTGACCAAATCCACCGGCAATACATGCCCACATATAGTCACATCACAACCACGATATATCAAAGAAGATGCAAGGCACTCTCCCATAGGAGTAGAGACCTCCAACACATAAGGCATAGATTCAGGCAAAATATGCAATGAGAATGCAAAATGAGATGCCACAAATGAATGGGAAGACCCGAGATCTATAAGAATGCGGGCCTTAACTCCTGAGACAGGAACTATACCTCTAATGACGGCATTCGGATCGACCTCTCCTCGACCCAAAGCAAACACTCGACCTTGGACTCTATCTTTGGGTTTCCCATCGACATCTCTCTTCACACCACTACCTTGTCCCCCTTGACCACTACCCGAAGCTTGCTTACTCTGCCACTTAGGACAATTCCTCCGGAAATGACTTGTCGACCCACATTCTAAACACTTGCCTTGCTTGCTCCAACACTTGTCCTCCGAATGTCCTTGCCTCTTGCAATATCCACATGTTGCCCCAAACTGACCGGAAGTCGAACGATTTGCCGGAGCCGCTACGTTTCCTCCTCGATTTGCTCCCGGAATGAATGTCCTTGGTTGCCCTCTATTCTGTCCCGAGCCTTGACCTTGGAATCTGTTTCTGTTTCCGCCTTCATTTTTACCCCGATGCTCCTCTATGTCATTCTCAATCCGATACGCCATGTTCACAGCCGCTTGGAAGTTGGCGAAGTCATGAGTCAAAAGCTGCTTCCGAAACTCCACCCTCAAACCTTTTACAAACCTGTAGATACGCCTCTCTTCATCCGGTACCAAATGAGGACAATATCGGGCCAATTCCGTAAACTTCGCTGAATACTGAGCTATAGACATTGCCCCTTGCTCCAATTTCAGAAACTCAACCTCTTTCTTATCTCTAGTCACCATCGGAACGAAGTGATCCCGGAACTTACGAGTGAAATTCTCCCAAGTCTGCGGTGTCAAATCCCGGTCCCAACCATCCTTCACTACTTGCCACCAAAGGTTCGCGGTCCTTCCAACTTGAAAACTGCACATCTCACCTTCTCTGCATCCGAACTCTCCATAGCCAAGAAAATCTTGTTCATCGCTTCAAGCCATCTCTCCGCCTTCACCGGATCCGGATCTCCGTTGAAGCTAGGAGGAGACATCTTCACAAACTTCTCTAGACCATGGCGCCCTTGCCTACCTTCAGGTTGTTGTTGTCCCCTACCTTGATTCTGAGTTGCCATATTCTGAAGAAACACTCGGAACATATCCATCATCTCGGCATTCGGATTACCAACATTACCCAAAGCCCGATCCTGATCTCCATCATTACCCGCCATTAGTACAAACTCCTGCATTAAACACTCGACGTCGCTATCACACACTCTCACTCGCCTAGACTCTACCCGAGAACTCTAACCGAGCTTTGATACCAACTGTGAGGACCCCGACCCGGAACCTACACGTGTCCCGAGTTGGAGCGTCCTCAAACTAACCCAAATATACTAAACTTTTAAAACTTGAATTAAACTTCAAACATAAACATCATTAACGTTGTCATTTCAAAATAACTCCACTCCTCTCCACATTGGAGGAGGAGTTGACCAACTTTGAAAACCTTTACCTGTTTAGTTACAAAAGATATTGGTTTTAACGTAGAAATGTAAAGTTTATAATTACAAACTCCCAAAAGGAATTATAACAAAATACTTTCTACGCCAACCTAACGTACCCCGACAATACCCAAAAGCTCACTGCCAAACTCCTTTCCGTCCTTACTTGGCCGGTCCTCCTGTCTCGGGATCTAAAAACATTAAAGGGAGAGGGGTGAGAATAAATCTCAGCAAGCTATTATGAATGCAACAATATGCCAAATAAATGCAACATATAACAAGTCGCACATAACACATTGGAAAAGCTGTAAACACATTCCATTACCTTGGTTTACCTTTTTCCCGTCCTCGAACAAAGAGAGTCGTACAACATTGGGTATAATAATACTCCAATCTTACAGTGAGCCGCTTAAGCAATACTCACGTCTTATAAGACCCGTTTTTCAGGGAACCAAATAAGACAGTAGCAACTCTGTAAGGCTTTTGGCTCAATACAGATGATATACCCCATCCTGTGGCCACAGGAGGGGACGGCCACAGATATAACATAATCCGATCACATTAGGTCACACTTCCATAATTGATTGTATTATGTTATACCCCCAATGTCAGCTGACTCACACATTATCAAGCACATAATAGATACTTGAATAAAATCCACAAAAAGGGATAACAATATAGCAACATGGTAAAATATACTCATGTCCAACCAATATCACAGGGTAACATTTATTCCACACTATGCATAATATAAACAATGTATATGAACTCAAGTAAGGCAAGGAAGTATCATCAATCCATCCTACAAGGTCATTATACACTAATACATAGCCTCTATGAAGGCTCAAGTTCAACTTACTATGTGGGAGTCACAATCTATAAGGAACCAAACAAGATTGCTAAACAATTTCTGGTTCAGATTTAAAGTTAGGTTTCTGAGGTCTCGGGCGATCGCCTTACCACTTGGGCGACCGCCCAAGTGGATTTCAAAAGGGACCCTAAGCTTCTGCCCTCTTGGGCGACCGCACAGTACCTCTTGGGCGACCGCCCAAGAGGATTTTCCAAAGCATACCATTTTCTGGACACATGGGCGGCCGCTCATGCCCTCGCGACCGCCCAAGTGCCCACCAAGATTTCCAGATTTTCAACCCTTTCCTTTAGCTTCAATTCCTTACCTTTTCTCTACCCTAAAATCAAGAACACCAAGAGGATTTCTTATCTTAACAAAATGCATCCTAAATCATGTAAACCCAAGATAAGGTAACCCTAGATTATTTATTCCTAAATTTTCCACCCATTTCATTTCCTCTAAATCATCTTACATGAACCTTTACTTCCTTCTACTTCATTCACTAGTCATACAACTTCTATAAGGTTTCCTAAGCATGAACAAACATCACATGAACAAGAACAACATTAAAGAGTTTATGAACATTTATAAGAAGGGAAATCATAACAACTCACCTTAGGCAATACAAGATGAAATGAAGCTTTTCTAGGCTTGATCAACTCCTCTAGATGTTCTACTCACAAAAGGACACTTGGATTTAAAAATGAACAAGAAATGAACTTGGTAAGAGTTTATGAAGTGGAGGCTTTCACCAAGCTTTTCCCATGGAGAATGGAGAGAAAAGAAAGAGGAAGAAGAATGAGGGAGGGAATATGGAGGGAGTATGGGGAAAGGTATGGGGAAGTAAGAGAAAGGTATGGGGGTGTTGACAAATGAGGGGGATGGAGAGTGATTTAGGGAGGATGTCCCCCCCCAATCTACCTATCCTACTAAGGCTTTCACTAAAATAGCCAATTTCCTTTAATTTTCCCAAAGCATTTAAATTAAAATCCTCCTACTCAAATATTTATTCCACATACTATGATTCTCCTTCCACATTTTATTCATTTTCCATTATTATGTTTTTCCCAATGTTGTATTTTATTTCTCTAGAAATTCTAAGGGTTCTAAATTATTTTCCAACCATTTAATATTGACATAAGAATGTAAAGACATAGAATAGACACACAAGTTAACATTAATATTAAAAGCATATAATATTATACTAAAATTGTGCCTAGGGTTAGGGTCGTTACATAAATACTATCAATAATAATTTTTATATGTTTATTCAGATAATTACATAAGCTTAAAATTATTTCTCAAAGTAACTTCGTGTAAATGGCAAAAAAAAGTAGGAAGATCAATATGGGATCGAGGGGTATGATTTTTATTTATTTTTTCGAAAGGAAAAAGTTAAATATGATTAAGACTTAGGCTCCGTTTGGTTGAGGGAAAATGTTTTTCAGAAAACGTTTTTCATATTTTTCGGTGTTTGGTAAGCACCGAAAAATTGAGAAAATGTTTTCCCCACTTTTCTAAGTAAAACGACTTACGAATGTTTTCTAATTAAAACATTTTCTAAAAAATGGTAGCACTTCACACACACACCCCCCTAACTTTCCATACACCCCTCCCCACATTACACACCCCACGTCAACCACCCCTACCCCATCTCCTTATAAAAAAATTATTTATATTAAAATTATTTTTTACAATTTCCCACTCCCACCACCACCACCAGCTCAAGGTTAAAAAATATTTTTTATTCATTTTAAAATTATATTTTAACAACTCTTCCACTCTCAAGCACTTTTTTTATTCATATTAAAATTATTTTTTGACAACCCTTGTCACCCCCACCCCCACCAACCCAACCACCCATCCCCTCCCACCACTACCAGAAACAGTGTCTTTAGCGACGGAAATACCAGCGGCGGAATCATTCCGTCGCTATATAGCGGCGGAAATTATGCTATAGCGACGGAATAAATTTGGTGTCGATATTATCGAAGGAATTTAATTCTGTCGCTGGTTTCCGTCGCTAAAAACGAATATTCGTCGAATATTCGTTTCATTACCGCCACTAAATTGGTGCCTGAATTACCGACGAAATATTCCGTCGCTAATGCTTTCTCAGTGGCGGAATTATTCCGTCAAATTAAATATTTATTAATTTTTTTTTAAATAAACCAGCGACGAAATATTTCCGTCGGTGATAAATTAATTTTGTTTTTTATTTTTTTTTTAATTTATCAGCGATGGAAATATTCTGTCGGTGATTATAACATTTAATTTCTAATTATTTTTAATTATTCAGCGACGGATTTATTCCGTCGGTGATAAAGTAAATATTTTTTAATTTTTTTAAATGAACCAGCGACGGAATATTTCCGTCGGTGATAAATTAATTTTGTTTTTTATTTTTGTTAATTTATCAGCGACAGAAATATTCCGTCGGTGATTATAACATTTAATTTTTAATTATTCAGCGACGGATTTATTCCGTCGGTGATTATAACATTTAATTTTTAATTATTTTTAGAACTAATTAACAAAATAACTAACTGAAAACGTTAAAAAATTAACTGGAAACGTTAGAAAATTGACTGAAATTTCAAGAAACTAACTGAAATTTTGAAAATCTAACTGAAAATGTTAAAAACTAACTAAAACGTTAAAAAATTGACTGAAATTCTAAAAAACTAACTGGAAACGTAAAAAAACAGACTGAATTTCTAAAAAACTAACTGAAAACGTTAAAAAACTGACTGAAATTTCAAACGGTTATAACCGGTTAAATAACCGACTGTTATAATCGCCGGTCCGTCGGTTTGAAAAACCTGTAACCTTAACCAAACCGGTTAACCGTCGATTTCGGTTAATCCGGTTACGGTTAAACCGATTAACGGGTTTGACCCGTTAGTTGACCGGTTAAAAACCACCCTAGCCTACCATCATGTTACCCTTTACATTTCCTCACCACCTTATTAGCTTCTTCTTCTTTTTTTTTTTTTCACACTTTGACCATTTTGGTAAAACTGAAAATTAAATTCTAAAATGTAGAGCTGAAAATGTATAGCTGAAATTATTAATTTACTAAATTTTAATACTTAAGTTTGTTTGATAATAACAAATAACTTACATCTGAATTTAATCAAAATTTCAACTTGGCATTTAAAAAACTATTTGAATAATTTTAATGATTGTGTGACAAAAAAATCATCGTTGACATATATGTCACTATTATTATAATTGGATTACATTTTTATAATATTTAAATAGTTTTAGTGGTACTTCCTATGTTGTAAAATAAAATTTAGGAAAAATTACAAAAAAAAAAAAAACCTCAACTTTTCAGTTTTCTTAGATTTGATCATCAAATTCATATTTTTTTTATTCACACATCCAACTCTTTATTTATTTATTTATTTTTACTTATGATCATTATCACTAATCCAGTTAATTTTTATCCTTTAAAATGATCATTTTTCATTTCAAGTGATTAATTTGGAAACTTCACAAATATATAGATCAAATTGGGAATTCTTAAAATACAGGAATCAAACTTAGACATAGCAACAACAATACCAAAAAATACATGAACCAAACTTAGAAATGGCAACAACAAATATAATTAAAATAGAATTTAAATAAATAAAACTAATTTTCATAAAGACATACATAAAAATACAACACACAATTAGAGATGACAACAACAAAATCAAGAATACACACCCTAACAACACATACAAACAACAAAGAAAAAAGCTTACCAAACACAAAATTAGTTTTTTATTTTTTTTGTTGAGATTCTATTTTAAGGAAATTATATATAAAAAATGTGTACATATTTGATATCATGGATAAATAAAACTGAAATTAATGAATGAGTTCATATTTACTGTTAATTCTTGATGGGTTTTTAGGTAGAAGAATATTGAAATTCAAAATTTCTATTTGATCCTTGTTTTTCAAGAAATCTCAATTTGGTCCAGGTAATTATGAAATTTCCAAATTGATAACTTGAAATTGAAAATTATCATTTTAACGGATAAAAACTAACTGAGTTTGTGATAATGATCATAAATAAAAAAATAAAGAGTTAGATGTGTTGAATAAAAAAATATAGAGTTGGATGTGTTGAATAAAATAAATATAAATTTGATGATCAAATCCAAGAAAACTGAAGAGTTTAGTCATGTTTTTGCAGTTTTTCCTAAACTTTATCTTGATTATTTTGTCAACTTTATTAAAATTTGACAAAAAAATAAAGAAAACTTAATAATGATATTCTATTAAAATATTATCGATAATTTAATATTAAGAGAATTACATTTTAATACTTGGTCAAAAATAATTTTACGATGAGAAATAAAATATCTCAACAAAAATAGAAATGAATAAATAATAAAAAAATTGATGGGCAGATTTGAACTTATTCCTTTTTTTTCTTTCTTCCCCCCCTACCTTTTGAAGACACTCATTTTCAACTTAAAATTAATAGCTTTTTTTTAAGACAAATTTAATTAATTAAATAATTTAAATTTACCTTACCAAATAAGCTTAACTTTTTAATCTTTTAAAGTGTTTTAATTAAAAACTTAATTGGGTTACCAAACATATCCCCTCTCTCTCTCTCTCTCTCTCTCTCTCTCTATATATATATATATATATATATATATATATATATATATTTATATATATATATTTATATATGAGAGTGCTTAAATAATAACATATTTAAAATGAGAACCATAAGAATCAAACAAAACCATTGGATTAACATAAATTAATGGTTTAGATTACATATACTTTTATAAAACAAACGGTGGTATTTTTGTAGTTTTTATGAAAGTTGGGAGATAAAATGTTATTTAACCATCATTTTCAAAATATGTCACGTAATCATTTAATTTTTCTCAAATTTTAAAATTTAATATCTCAAAATCTATAAATCGAAAAAAAATATGACACTTCTGTTTTTTCTTGTCTTGACGAGGTTAATCGAACTAAATCCCTGAATATATGGTTTTTTTAAAAAAAATGTTGAACAAAAATAAAATTCTCAAAATATACTTGAATTCAATAACTAATTGGCTAATTAATTCAAGTGTATTTTGAAAATTGCACATATATTCATCAAATACATATAGATTCAGTAAATAAGTATCTACTGAATCAATGTGCAATAATCAAAATACACATATATTCAATAGCTAATGAATCCAATTGTAATATTCAATATACACATGAATTCGATAGCTAACTAGATAATTAATACATGTGAAATGTTCAAAATACAAATGGATTCAGTAGCTAATTAGCTTCTGAATGTAATGTTCAAAATACATATGAATTCAGTATTTAAGTAACTACTGAATTCAAGTTCAATGTTCAAAAATACACATGTATTCAGTAGCTAACTAGCTTCTGAATCCAAGTAAAATATTAAAAAATACACATGGATTCGGTATCTAACTAGCTACTAAATCCATGTGCAATGTTTAAAATACACATGTATTCAGTAGCTAAGTAGCTATTGAATTCATGTGCAATGTTCAAAATACACATTGATTTGAATCCAAATACAATGTTAAAAAATACACATGAATTCAGTATCTAACTAGATACTGAATGCATGTGCAATGATCAAAATACTTATGATTCAGTAGATAAGTAACTACTGAATCTAAGTGTAATGTTCAAAATACACATGTATTATGTAGCTAACTAAATAATGAATCTAAATAAAATATTCAAAAATTCACATGGATTCAGTAGCTAAGTAGCTACTGAATCCAAGTGTAATGTTCAAAATACACATGAATTCAGTAGTTAACTAGCTACTGAATCCATGTGAAATGTTCAAAATACACATAGATTCAGTAGCTAACTAGTTAATAAATCCAATTTTCAAAATCTATACTATAGTATATTAAAGTAGGCAAAAACGAACATGGGTGTGACACCTCATCAAAAAATGGGAGTATCTTTCATTCTAGGAAGCCACATCATCATAGCTATTGATGTGCCAAGGCTTTTCAAATTCGGCTATTAGTTGAATATATTAGACAATAATATGAGGTATGATATTAGGTACTCTTATATAGGAGTATATAATAGAAGTATAGATATTAGGTACGATATTAGGTACTCTTATATAGGAGTATATAATAGAAGTATAGACTAGGGTATGTGAATATGTATAAGTAGTAATAGACATATACTCTTATATATATAATAGAAGTATAGACTAGGTAGGCTATGCATTTAAAAACGCTAATAAATTGATACATTATCAACTTTTCGGCTTCTTATGTATTGATTATCCTAATTCAACTTTTCATATATAAAAATGCATTATTTTATTTTCGGAATACATATGATTTTGCTTGGAAATATGATAATAATTAAAGAAATTTATTTTAGTAATCCAAAAGGCAAAAAAATGTTTAATGTTTTTATTTAAAAACACTAATAAATTTATACATTATCAACTTTTCGCCTTCTTATGTACTCCCTCCGTCCTAATAAGTGTTTCACCCTTTTGGGTGGGCACGCAAATTATGGAAATGGGAGGGGAAAAAAATGTTGTGAGTGTAATTTGAAAATAGGAGAGAGAATTAGTGGAGGGAATAGTAAATTATAATGGTGTTGTGAGTATTAAAATAATGTAGGAGAGAGAATGAGTGGAAAAAATAGTAAAGATTCTTTGCCAAAAAAGGAAAGGTGAAGCTTCTAACGGGACGCCCTTTTGAGTAATAGCTTTTATTGGGACGGAGGGAGTATTGATTATCCTAATTCAACTTTTCATATACAAAAATGCATTATTTTATTTTCGAAATACATATAGTTTTGCTTGGAAATATGATAATAATTAAAGAAATTTATTTTAGTAATCCAAAAGGCAAGTCCCATTGAATCTCTTGGAAGAAGATTAGTGGGTGAGGAGTGAGGCAATTTGTTGCCCATTCCATGACTTTCACGTAAAGACTTATAACCATGTTCATCAAATTATCACTTGGAGTTATTTTTCTCCATATCCATATCTTTTTTTCTCTCATTTTCTTCATCATTGCCGCCACCATTTGCCAAAATTTTATGTTACCACGACATGCCAAGGTTAGTAAAAGACCCATATTAGGTGTTCTTTTGTATTGTTATTTTTTTTTTATGTATAATTAATTTTATTTTATTTGTGATTTTGATCTCATGATTTTATGTTAAATTGGTTTTGAGTGATCTCTTGATTATGATTTTCAAGATTATTTTTTATTGATTTTAACTTATTGTTTATGTGTTTTTTAGATTACTAATTTTTTTTACTCTTTAAATACCATTTTATTTCAAATTTTGAACAATATAGAACTTGATTTACTTAAGAACTCATTTTGTTTTCTTTGAAATTTAACTTTTCTTTTGATTTTCATTTTCCTAATATTTTTTCTTTTGAGCCAAAATACATCTTAACTCAAATAGAAACTTTATTTGAAATTCTTTACATTTCTTTCGTCTTTTTATTAGATTTATTTTTCATATTTCTTTTTAATTTTTTTATTTTTTTCATTGGTTTTAGATTTTGTTTACATTTTTATTAAGTTTTTATATTTATTTTGAATTTATAATTGCTCTTTCGTCCATTTTTTTGCAATTTTGTGAAGAACTATTTTTTTTTCTCACTTATTTTTGTATATTTAAAAGTAAGTTTTCATATATTTTGTATTCTATTTGTTGATTTTGCTTATTTTGGTTACAATTTTGAATAACTATATTTATTTCTTTGATTTTAATTTAAATTTTACTATATTTTGAATACATATTTTCTTTTATTTATAACTTTGTTTAATTTTAATTAAATTTTTATTATCTTGATTCTATTTGTTGGATTTTTTTTTTCCAAAATATAGCTTTTTAAAAATTTATATACCAAAATAACATTTTCAAAAAATTAAATACCAAACTAGCACTTTCCACTTGAATTCCGGAATAATGTAATCCGAAATTACCAAATGTTATTTTGGTATATAAATTTTTAAAAAGCTATATTTTGAAAAAAAAAAAATTTATTTGTTGGCTCTATCTATTTTTATTAAGATTAGTTAAATTTATTTTATTTTTATTTTTCTTTTTAATTTTTTGTTTTTTATTGAAATTTTGTGTAGATCTATAATTTCTTACTTTTTGTTTAGTCATTCATTTAACTTTTTTTGTATTTAATAGAAATTTTTCATATATATTTTTATTCTATTTATTGGTTTTACTTATTTTGATTATAAGTTGTTAAGAGCTTTAATTTTTTATTAGATTTTAATTTTCTGTTTGTTATTTCCTTAACAAGATTTTTCAAAAATTTTCATATTTTTTTGTTTTTTTGTCTTTATCTATTTTAATATCAATTTGTGAAAAATGTATTTTTCTTTAGTTTTTATTTCTTAAATTAGTAATATTTATATTTGTTTTTCATGAAGAAATGTTTATTTTTTAATTTCTTTTTGTTTTTTGTATTGTTAGAAAGTTTTTGTATTTGTTTTAATTTTATTTATTGTTTTTTTTAATTTTATTGCGATTTGTGAAAAAACTATACTTTTTATTTTCTATAATTTTTTTGTTATTTACTTAGTTTATTTATTTAATTGTAAGTGTTCATATTTGTTTTGATATAATTGTTTCTTTTACTTGATTATGATTTGTGATTTAGTTTTTCTTTCTTTTTTGTTTGTTTCTTTTTATTGTTATTTCTTTTAGTTTTCTTTAGATGACTACTCAATGAATCTAATATTTATTTTGATATAATTGTTCCTTTTACTTATTTAATTTTAAGTGTTCATATTTGTTTATTTATTTAATTGTAAGTGTTCATAGTTAGTTGTTTTTATCTATCTATTTTTATTGAAATTTTGAAGGAAATAAATTATTTTTTTTTCTTTTTTGTAAGTGTTTATAGTTGTTTTTTATCTAACTATTTTCTTTTTTGTTTGAAGGAAATAATAATTTTCAGTAACTCGGAGTTACTGAACCCGTGCGTAGCACGGGCTTTTTACTAGTACATATGAATTCAGTAGCTAATTAGCTACTGAATCGTAGTGCAATGTTCAAAAATACACATGGATTCAGTAGCTAACTATTTACTCAATCCATATGGAATGTTCAAAAATACCCATGAATTCAGTAGCTAACTAGCTAATTAATCTATATGCAATGTTCAAAATACACATGAATTTAGTAGCTAACTAGTTACTAAATGAAATATTCAAAATACATATTGATTCATTAGCTACTCAATCATAGTGCAATGTTAAAAAATACATATGGATTCAGTAAATAAGTAGCTACAGAATTCATGTGTAATTTTCAAAATACACATGGATTTAGAAGGCTACTGAATCTAAGTGTAATGTTAAAAAATACACATGAATTTAATAGCTAATTATCTACTGAATTCAAGTGTATTTTAAGAATTTAATTGTTGTTTTTAAAAAATCCTATATTTATATATGTAGTTTGATTCGTCTCGTCGAGACAAGAAAAACAGTATTCTCTGATATATTTTTTTCGACTTATAGATATTGAGATATTTAATTTTGAAATTTGAGGGAAATTAGGATAATGACGTGGCAGGTTTTGAATTTGTAGGGTCAAATGACATTTTACAGCTTTGTCCTTGTCTATCCTATTAATTACAAAAATGTCACCGCCTCTATTCATGTAATTTCTAACTATATACCCCTTTCTCCCTAAATAAATGTTCAAATTTTATTTTAATGAACATTCTGAAAAATGTGTTCTTTTTATATATTCCAATGGTATAGATAGATGTATAAATATTTGTGCGATCCACTTTTAAAATATCTAGTTTTATGTTAATAAAATAAAGTCTAAAATAAAAACAGTAAAAAAGCATTTAGAAACATCCTTTTACAATAAAAATATATTATTAAATAGAAATTTCATAAATAAATTTAAACATTTATTTAAAAA
The DNA here is from genome assembly GCA_022495995.1 of Adenophora triphylla var. japonica. Taxonomy (NCBI): domain Eukaryota; kingdom Viridiplantae; phylum Streptophyta; class Magnoliopsida; order Asterales; family Campanulaceae; genus Adenophora; species Adenophora triphylla. Next base: position 42,453 of record JAFEMH010007602.1, read on the forward strand.
CGAAAAAAATACGAATTTTTTCCAGATAAGCGTTTGTTGGTGTAATTTACAAGCATAAAAACAATTAAAAGCACGAAGTTGTTCTAGGGCACACGCTAGAAAAATCGTTTATAAAAAGGATGAGTTGCATGTCGTATAGAATCCCACCTACAAAATTTTAAACTAAAAAGGGTCAACCACTAACTAAGTAAGTGGGATCTGAATTGGACGTAAGCAACTTTCTTCCTACATTCTCTACTTATTTTAATCCTATTTTGTAAAAAAATAAAATAAAAAAAAATTAAAAAAAATGGCATCACAATTCTAAATTAAGGGTTTCTATTTTATCCTAAATTAAGTAGTACTCTGTAATAAACAACTAGTCTATATGTCCAGTTACACACACATTAGTTTTAATAGTTAATTTAATTGAAATTTGACAAAATATTTATGAAAAATTAATTATCTTATTGTAATTTTAAATTTGTTATTAATACATGCTTCAAAATAATTTTAGTTATTAATTTTTCCCAAAAAAAATGTTACATATGACTCGTGAATTATTTTTAGGGATGTGTTTTACTTATTTATATAATATTTATACCAAAGTAAAATTGCACTGAGATGATTTCATAATTTAGAAATATGATAATTATTTTGGAAAGGACTAAAATAAAAAACACACTAATTATTTATTATTTTTGAGACAGATGAAATATAAATTTTATAATAAAGTTACACAGTTTTCTATTCATGAAATTCTCATGAGAAATTAAACTTATACCAATATTACAACAAGCTCTCCACCCTTTGTAAATTTAAAGTAAAAAGTAAAAATAAAAAGGGTAAATACATAGATGCGAAATTACAAAAAGGCCCCTCTTTTATTCTTTTCCCAAAATACCCCCTCCAAGTCCTCCAACCCTCCTATTATTTCTACACATCCTCTTGTTCCATTTCTTCCTTTATGTCTTCTAACTCTAAAACTTACTAGTTTTGGGTGATTCGATGGCTATCATGGGAATTGGAGAACTAATCGCAAACGCAGCCATGGCGACCTTACTAGCCTCACTTCTCTGCATTTCAATGTCGTTAGCTTCGTTATCTTCCACGATCATATTCGTCTGGTTGTTTACGGATTTACCCTTTACTGGTTCAAGAATCTCTTCGGCTTCTTTCTCTTTGTTCTCCTTGTACTTCCCCCATAGAACCGCGTAAAGTCCCATGACTATAAGGATTGCTCCAAGGACTCTGCACAACATTAATAACAACATATTATTAGTCATTGCCAAAATATGTTTGTAAGAAAGAAGTTATGGTCAAAAGGATTGATAATTACCCTCCGACGTAGATTTTTTCAGCGAGTATAAACGAACCCATGATGGCAACAATGATCATCATCAATGGACTGAAAGCGGTCGCGAAAACTGGCCCCCTTTTTTCCATTACCAATCCTTGAACATAGTAGGCAATGCCTGATGAGACTATACCCTGAAAGATATTAAAAAAAAAAAAGCAATAAATTGTTAATTACTTATTCCTATGTACTAAAGGAAAAAACATTGTGTGTAACAGTGATACTGCTGACGTGATATCAGTAAAGTAACAACGGCCATTCAAGATTTAATATTTTTTATAAAAAATTAAAAAAAAAAAGATAAAAAGAGGGAGATTATTACAGCATACGCAGCAGCAAGCAGGTTCATATCCCAACCAATGGTCCATACATTTGGCTTGTGTTCCATCACAAAAGTGACAGCAATGGATTGCAAAGTACCAATAAAGCACACAAGTGCTGTTAATGAAAGTGGAGCTTGGTACCTCCTCATTGTGACATTCTGGTGGAAATTGATAATAAAAACGTTAGTCAGTTAGGGGTTTTTTAACGAAATTGCTAACAAAACCCAGTAAAATTAATCAAATACCTGAAGGATGAAGAATGAAGCCCACGCGAAAGTGGCAATAATAAGGAGAATGGAACCAGTAAACCAATTCTTGTCAGATTCAGCAGCTGCAGCAGCGGACGAGGCTGTGGGAGTTTGGACAGATTTTGACCATACCATTTCGACCACGTTGCCCTTGTAAAGTGTCATCAACATGGCTCCAGCTACTGTCACTATAGTCCCAAGAACTTTTGCTTGGCATCTAATCTTCTTTATGTGTACCTTCTCCATCCTTTTTCATCATCATCCAATAAAATTACATCAACCATGTTAGATGATTGATTCATAGAATGTTACTGTATCAATTTTATGTACCACCGGTGATCAAACAGTTATCGGAAAATGAAATTATATGTGTGTATATATACCTGCAGAGAACAGCCATAACAAAAGTCATTGCAGGGAGCATGTTACTCATGGCACATGAAAAAGTAGGAGATGTGAACTTCAAACCCGCATAGTAGAAGTTTTGATCAATCACCGGCCTATATATATGTCAAATAATCAATAAATGGGCAATTTTATCGCATGTTGCGTGTAAAGAAAAGGAAGTTAGATCATATGGACGACATACCCAAGTAGTCCCAAGACAAACATTTGCATGAAGATAGAGAATGTGATCTTTGGCCGGATTTTCCTTTCGAGCAAAATGGCGAATGGAGCAATAGCAGCGGTAGCAAAGGCGTGTCTATAGACAACTAACACGTAGTGACTCATTCCGCGATTTAGAGAAACTTTGGTGATGATGTTCATCCCGGCGTACCCGAATTGCAAACATATCATAGCTATGTATGGCTTAGCCTTTTGCATGAAATTACCAAAACATCCTTCACCCTCCATTGAAATGTTTGAGTAATGTTGAGAGGAGAGAAAGAGAGAGTTTGTGTGAAGAGAGTATGGGAAGAGGAAAACACTCTTGAAGAGGATTTGTGTTTTGTCCTAAGGAATAAGTGATTGCGAATGTCTCTATTTATAGAGGCTTGTTTGGTGCCCTCTACCTCTATCCTAACAGGGACTTAGTGATGCAAATACGAAGGAGAAAATCCAAGTTCTCCAAAATTGTGTCCAGGACATGTCACTGAAATTTCTTTATTTTTGTCTTGTTAAAACTTTTTTATTATTATTTTTGACAAAAAAGCTATAAAGTTTATTTCCATTAACTTAATTATATGAATATCCCCCCTTACTATACAACAGTTTTATTTTCTTATAATCTAAACCGTTTAATATATTACTTCCTCCGTCCCACTTCAAAGGGTCCAAGGGTAGTATTTCACGCTTCTTAAAAAAAAATGAATAAAAAATTACAAGCGGGTAGAAGATTAGATGAGAGAGAATGTAAAAGTTAAAACATTTAATCTTTCTCCCTCTTTTTTATTGGTTTTTTTTAAATATGTTAATATTATAAGGGCATAATGAATGATTTTTTTATAAATATATTTACATTATAAGGGTATAAATGTCTGAAACACTGTTCAAAATTTGTCATTTATGAAATGATCTGAAACGGATCAAAAGGAAAAGTAAGACTCTAGAAATGAGACGAAAAAGGGAAAGTAGGACTCTTGAAATGAGATGGAGGGAGTATTTATTACTCTTTTCCATTTCCGGTATCAAAATGAATACTCTCTCCGTCCCGCTACAATGTGCACACTTACTATTTGCACGCATTTTAAATTAAGGAGAAAGTTAGTGGAGTAAGTGTTATGAGTATGAAAAGTAAGGTTGAAGAGAGAAAGTGGGATATGAAATGGTAAGTTGCTTGGTGTTGTGAGTATAAAAGTAAAGTAAAAGAGAGAATTAATTTAAACCGGGATATGAAAAGTAAGGTTGAAGAGAGAAAGTGGGATATGAAATTAGTTTAATACTCCCTCCGTCCCAGTTTAAGATTTTTAGTTAGACTTGTCACGTATATTAAAAAAAAGTAAGCGTTGTTGTAAGTATGAAAAGTAAAATAGGAAAGAGAAAGTGGGTAGGGAGTCTTTGTTATAAAAATGACAAGTGGGTCTAATTGTCCATTTTAGGTAATAAATCAACTAAGAACCTTAAATTTGGACAGATCAAAAAGGAAAGTAAAAACTTTAAATCGGGAAGGAAGGAGTAGTATAATTGACATTCATATCCAAATACTCCCCCCGTTTCATTCGAAAATACACAAAGTTGTTATTACACGAAAATTAAGGATATTGTGTAGTGAATTAAGTATTGTGAGTAAAAAAGTGATATAGAAAAAAAAAGCTGGGTAAAAAATAGTAAATTGATAGTTATGAATATAAAGAGTGAGTTTCAGTAATAAAGAAGTATTAATAAAAATTCATTTTGAATGTGTGACTTTTTAAATAAGACACATAAAGTGAATTTTTTTATATTTTTTAATGGAACGGAGAGAGTAATTCTTGAGAGTCCTTGAAGCATGTGAAGAATCCCGTCCGAAGGGGCAAATTTTTTGCCTTGCACGAGAATTAAGAAAAGTGATGTAGAAAAGAGAAAAAGTGTATAGTGAAATAAATGGTGTGAGTATGAAAAGTGATGTAGGAAAGAGAAAGTGGTTAGGAAATAGTTAGTGAATATTTATTGTGAGTATGACAAATGGGTACCACAAATAAAGAAGTAATAAAAAACTTTTCATTTTTAGGTTGTGTCCCTTCAAATGGGACGCCCAAAAAGAAAATTTGTGTCCCTTCGGGCGAGACAGATGGAGTATCTCAATAATAATAATAATAATAATAATAATAATAATAATAATATTGGGATCCAAGTGGCTGTCATATTGGCAATGCATAAGAGGTTATTGGGAGGGTATGGTTCCCCAAAGTAATTTTTTTTTTTTTTATTAGTGGCTGGAAACTACTAATGAAAAATAATGCAATGATGATGCTTACAAGGTCCCACAACTTTAATCTGTTGGGTTCATTATGAATTTCAGACTTATTGTCGTCCACGTTTCAATAGAAAAAATATAAAATGGGTATTGTATAAAAATCATGTAGGGTATATAATAAAATAATTGTTTTAAGTATAAAAAGTGAAATATAAAAAAGAAATTAGGATAGAAAATAGTAAGTGTAAAAATATTATCCGTATTATAAGTATTATTATAAGTATTATAAGTGAGTTACATGAATAAAGAAATAAAGAAAACTTTTCATTTTAAAATTGTGTCTTTTAAATGAAACATTCAAAATAGAATTGTGTTTTTTCGGATGGGCAGAGAGAGTATACTCCCTCCGTCCCACCAAGAGTGTCACCCTTTTAGGGGGCACGCAAATTAAGGAAAAAAAAAAGAAGAAAAAATGTTGTGAGTGTAATTTGAAAATAGGAGAGAGAATTAGTGGAGAAAATAGTGAATTTAAAAAGTGTTGTGAGTGTAGAGGAGAGAGAATTAGTGAAGGGGATAGTGGATGGGATAATAGAATATTAATAAAACATTTCCTTTTTAGGAAAGATGACGCTTCAAATGAAACGCCATTTTGGATAAAAAGTGGCACTTAAAGTGAGACGGAGGGAGTATAACAATTGAATTGTACATGATTCGTTTCTAGTAGTCTGAGTCTTGCTAATTTGGGATATATACAAACAGATGAACACAGGGTGTATCTAGTCTGATAATTTGAGGTATGTACAAATCGACTGTACATAGGTTAGTTAATTAGATTAATTCATAATTCATTTACGAATGGAAATGTTACTCTTATAATACTCCATTCGTCCCTAAAAAATTGTCCTGTTGTATATTTTGCAGTTATTAAGAAAAAGCTTCACCTTCTTGTACCTTAGTAGATTTGCACTAATATTCATGTCTAAGTTTAGAAATGAGACATACTTTTTTAGACAAGTCAAAATGACAAATGGGACAATCTTTCAGAAACGGAGGGAGTATATAATATAATAGTGGACCCACATGTCATACTAACTATAACAATTCAATTATCATTCTTTACCTCACTTTCTCCCTTCTACCACACCTTTTATATTCACAACACATATTTCACTAACATTTTTCCTTAATTATTGTACAAATAGTAAATGTATAATTCTTAGTGAGACGGAGATGTAAGAGAAAATTATCTCATATCATGAATAAACGAGACTTGTCTATAATATATAAGGATCCTGAGCTAATTTCCTGAGCTACAATTGTTTTTGAGGTGTAAACTCAAACTTTATCATAGTATCAGAGCAGACTATTTACACATGAAGCACCAATGGCCACGAATAATCCTCCCGTGCCACCCATGACAACCCAATCAATTATCCCACGCTCAAAGTCCAGCTAAATATGAGGGGCATTGTAAGAAAACATTATCACACGCCGAGAATAAACAAAACTTGACTATTATATACTCCCTCCGTCCCGGTTTACTTGGCACCAATTTTTTGGGTGTAGGAATTAAGGAAAAGTGATGTAAGAAAGAGAAAAAGTTAAATGTTGTGAGTATGAAGAATTAAATAGGAGAGAGAATGAGTGGGAGGAATAGTTAGGAGAGAGAATGTTGTGAGTGTAAAAGTGAAGTAGGAGAGAGAATGAGTGGAGAAAATAGTGAATATTCTTTTTCATTTTGGACAGTATCAAATGTAGTGGGACGACCCAAAATGAAAATTAGTGCCAAGTGAAGTGGGAGAGGGAGTATAAGGATCATGGACCAATACGCTTATTGTTAAACTGTTAAAAGAGGCCTGCCTATAACATGACATGTGTTACTCCCTTTAATATTAATTAATTTTTATGTAAAACTACAGACTTTATCGGGAGGAAATATACATCCCAACTGACATCATTCTCATGGGTTCCTTCTTTGCATAGCGCCAGTTGCCGCATCTATATGTCTAGAAAGTGATGACGATACCAGAGGAATCTTCGTCCTTGGCATTACTAATTTCATGGGTTAATATTCTAAATTTGGGCAAAATTCATATTTTGGTCATTTGTTATAAAACTAAACACTGTTTGTGGGAAATTTTCTGTCTTGTTTTCTTATTCAATGGTTCAACCATATATACAAAAATACGAAGGCCAAGACTTCGGTCTAAAGTAAATACCAAAACTAAAACATCCCCAAACTTAGTTACCTACAATTAAGCAGAAAATAAATGTTGCCAAACTAATCTATACCAAAGATAAATAGGACGGTTTACGATATGTACACAACTCGCTAACACCCCCCCCTCAAGTTGGAGCATGAAGATTCATAGTGCCCAACTTGCCGAGTAAGAAGTCAAAATGTTGCTTGTCAAGAGCCTTAATAAGAATATCAGCAAGTTGGTGCGAAGTGGGGACATAGGTAGTCGAGATGTAATTGCGACGAATCTCATCACGAACAAAATGACAATCCACCTCGATGTGTTTCGTACGCTCATGAAACACCTGATTTTGTGCAATGTGTAGCTCCAATTGACTATCGCAGAGGATCCGCATTGGTGCAACATGACGAACACCAAGAGTAAGTAACAAGCCCTTGAGCCATTTCAGCTCAAAAGTAGCCGCCAAAGAGCGATATTCAGCTTCGGTGGAGGAACGAGAAATGATAGGTTGTTTCTTGGTTTTACAAGAGATCGGAGAAGAACCAAGAAACACAAAATAGGTCGTTAAAGAATGTCGAGATAAAGGACAACTCGCCCAATCAGCATCGCAATAAGCTGTTAACTGCAGAGCCGAATCTGAACGAAGCAAAATACCTTGACCTGGATTAGATTTCAAATATCGGACCACACATAGAGTTGTCTCCCAATGTTCATCTCGGGAGTGCTACATGAACTGAGCAAGAATGTGCACAGAATAAGATAGCTTCAGACGAGTGATGGTCAAATAAAGCCGACCCATAAGGCAATGATATTGTTCCGGAGAATCCATGGCGTGATCGTCTGCAAGAGCCAAACGGCGTTTCTGTTCGATGGGCGTGCCGGCTGGCTTGGCAGTTGGCACCCAATAAACCTGTTTCCGATAAGATATCGAGGGTATATTTGTGCTGGCATAAGAAAATGCCACTGGAATTTTGGGCAACTTCAATACCTAAAAAGAACTTTAGGTGACCAAGATCTTTCATGCGAAAACAGGTTTGCAAGTAGGATTTAAAGCAGTAAATAGCAGCAGAATCATTACCATCAATAACCAAGTCATCAACATAAATTAATATGACGAGTTCAACGTCACCTGTCATAAGGGTTCGGATGTAGCTTGTTGGAAGCCATAGCTGATAAGAGTTGCAGCCAACTTGGCGAACCAACAACGTGAAGCTTGGCGCAAACCATAGAGAGATTTGCGCAAGCGACAAACGGTACCAGCCCCATGTCCCCCAAAACCAGGAGGAAACTTCATATAAACCTCTTCATCAAGGTCGCCATGGATAAATGCATTGTGAACATATATCTGATGCAATTCCCAGTGTTTCACGGCTGCGAAAATTAGAAAAGTTCGAACAGTGACTAGTTTGGCTGTGGGAGCAAAGGTTTCATTGAAATCCAAACCCGGAATTTGATGGTTCCCAAAAACTACTAACCGCACTTTATAGCGCTCAATGGAGCCATCAGCATTGTACTTTATTTTGTACCATTTGCTCCCAAGGGCCTTCTTGCCTGGAGGCAATGTCGTGATAGACCAAGTCCCATTATCCTCCAGAGCCTGAACCTCTTTAGCCATTGCATCGCGCCAAGAAGGAGAACGCATGGCCTCAGCAAAATGAGATGGTTCGGTACCAGCAGTAACTACAGCCAAAAACATGTGTTGCAAGGTGGAAAATATATCACAGTTCACATAGTCTGCTATAGGATAGGGCATACCTGAAGATGCCGAGGGACATGGGTGAATAGGCGAGGGACCGTGATGGACTGTATGTATAATATGATCCTGTATTCGAACCGATGGAAACTTTTGTCGTTGTCCACGACCAAGAGCTGCTGTAGTGGGGTTGGTGTCTTCATCAAAAACAGAGGTTGTAGGAACCACAGTAATCGGATCTGCATCAATCACGGAAGCAGAGGTGGAAGGAGGTATTGGAACTGAACCTTCTTCGATCTCATCAGAGACAACTGGGAGCCATGTTGTGTCATCTAAATCTGAACTAGTGATGGGAGAAGATGATGGCGCAACATTTGGAGTGGGAGCCATACTAGCAATGGGAAACTCATTTTCTATAAACGTCACATCCCGTGAATCGAAAAAATCGCCTGTTTCAAAATCATATAATTGCCAACCCTTTTTCCCATAGGGATAGCCTGCAAAAACGCATTTCCTGCTGCGACTGGCAAATTTGTCTCGATCACGATTGAGATTTTTAGCATATCATAGGCAACCAAAAACTCAGAGATGAGCAAACGATGGAGGCTGACCAAACAGAGGAGGAGGAGGTCACTCAAGACCAGGTTTTTGAGGATGCGGAGCAGCAGCAGCAACAACAATAGTATAGGTTTTTTAGTTTCCCTGTAATGAATAAACTCTTAAACAATTTTTATGCTTTATTTGATCGTCATGCTTTGGCCCGCTTTGGGAGGCATTTTCTACTTTAACTTTTGTATCGATTGGTCTTAGCCTGCTTTTGGGAGATCTACTTTTGAATGCTAGTTTAAATAACGAGATTGACTAAGGCTTTAGTCGAATCTTTTTAAAGAACGAGAATGACTAAGGTTTTAGTCGAAACAATTTTAAGGAACGAGATTGACTAAAGCTTTAGTCGAATCTGTTCAAAGAACGAGATTGACTAAGGCTTTAGTCGAATCTGTTTAAAGGACGAGATTGACTAATGCTTTAGTCGAATCTGTTTAAAGATTTGAGGTCGACAAAGAGTCAAATATGTGATAATACATAGAAAGCACGAAACAATAACTTTGATGGAACTTTCAAAGAACATGCTCTTTTTATTGAATAGGCAATTTATAGAGAGCTCATCAACTTTTACATCAACACAATGAAGTTTTTCAAAAATAATACTTAGCCAAATGGCTGGCATGCCAAGGATGTTTCAGCTTGCTTCCCCCAGGGTTGCCAATCATGTAGGTCCCTTCCTTGACTATCTTTGTGATAATGAATGGACCTTCCCAATTAGGCGACAGTTTTTTTTGCTCGGCATTACGCCCTGCCACTTCAATTTCCTTAGGACATAGTCTCCGACCTTGAAGGACCTCTTTTTGACCTTTATGTCGTGGTAACCCTTAGTTTTCTATTTGTAATTAACCATTCTGAGTTGGGCAATCATTCGCCTTCATCAAGTAAATCTAGGTCGATCAACTTGTTAGAGTCATTCGTAGTTCGATCAAATAATGCAACCCTGGTTGTTGGAATCTGTAGCTCGACTGGTGCCATGGCCTCCGACCCGTAAGTAAGAGCAAATGGGGTTTCCCCTGTAGGCCCCCGGGTGGTTGTGCGGATTTCCCAAATAGCAAGTGGAAGTTCATCCAACCATCTTCCAGCTCGTCCATCTAAATTCTTGCTCAGAGCTGATAAAACTAACTTGTTGGCCGCTTCTGCTTGCATGTTCCCCTACGGATAGGCGACTAAATATTTCCAATGTTTGACTCCCAGTCTGTTCATCTTTGTCTCAAAAGTTGTTGAAAACTGAAATCCGTTGTCAGATACGATTGAATGTGGCCCCCCAAAATGACACCAAATGTAGTCATGGATGAAGTTAATGGCGTTTTCCTCAGTTATTTTAGCCAACGGCTTTGTCTCTATCCACTTGGTGAAGTAGTCAATTGCAACAATCACATACTTGCTATTTCCACGGGCGGGCTGGAAGGGTCCAATCAAATCTACTCCCCACACGTCAAACTGCCAAGAGGCAATCACAGGAGTTTGCTCGGTGGTTGGTAGCTTAGACAGATCGACATACCATTGGCATTTGTCACACTTATGCACGAACTCACGAGCATCCTCCCTTAAGTGTGGCCAATAATATCCCAAAGTGATTATCTTGTTCGCCAAAGTTCTGGCCCCCGGGTGTCCACCACATACACCACTATGTAGCTGGAACAAAAGGTTTAGAACTTCTTGAGGATGGACATACCTTAAGAACGGTTTGATAAAGGACCTTCGGAATAAGACTTCCTCGTGAATAGTAAACCTAGGATATTTCTTCCTGATCCCTCGAGTTTTTTGCTCATCTTCTGGCAGCTCGCCTTTCTCGATGTAAGCCTTGATCTCATCAATCCAACACTTTGCACTATTCTCCCAGCATAGAACCTTAACTCGCTCGTACGCTGGTTGCTTTAAGTAAGAGATGGGTTGGTTGTGTTTTTCATCAAATGTTGCCAACTTCGAGAGTAGATCGTCTAACCCATTGTCTTTGCGGCCTACCCTCTGAATTTCCCAAAATTTAAAGTCCTGGATCAGTTTCTTGACTAGTCCGCAATACTTGACCAGGATTGGGTGTAGCACCTCATACTCGCCCCTGACCTGATGAACGATCAACTGAGAATCACAATAGGCCACTATCTTGGTCGCTCCAAAGCATTTAACATACTCGATGGCTACTATCAGGGCTTTACACTCGGCGTGGTTGTTAAGGCTTGAAACTTGAACCTCGGTGCTTCCTCGAACACTTTCTCACTCTCGTGCTCGACGAACACAAATCCATCCCCACAAACTTTTCTTGTTGCAGACCCATCTAAATACACCTTCCAACAATCTACAGGAAGCCCAACCTCATGTTAGCTCGACGGCTCTTTCCCTTTAGAAGCTTTATGTTTAGGTGCCTCTGGGTCGTATTTATTGGTAGAGGATAACTCGACCAAAGCATATGATATATTCTTCGCTTTTAAATATCTCCATTCCACATTTGACTAGCAAAGATCTTGTTGACCATTCTTTGGTAGGTAGCCCCAGCATTCTTCTGAATGGCATTTTCGTATAGCAATATACTCCCCCATCTGCTTGGAAGGTTGTCTTTTGAATATCCTCTTCATACATTTTGATTTGATGATAGCCCGAATATGCGTCCAAAAAACTTAGAGTGTTATGGCCGGCAATTGAGTCGAAAAATTTGTCAATACGAGGCAACGGATAACTGTCCTTAAGGCAGGCTAAGTTCAGGTCCGTAAAATCGACGCACATTCTCCACTTTCCATTGGCTTTCTTGACAATCACCACATTTTTCAACCAAGTAATGTAGGATGCCTCTTTGATTATGCCCGCGCTGAGTATCTTGTCGACCTCTCATTTGATGGCCACTTCTTTGTCACGAGCAAATATCCTTATCCTTTGGATTGTGAACTTGATAATGGGGTTTACCTCAAACTTGTGCACGGTGACTTCTTCTTTGATTCACTTCATGTCCTCAACTCTCCAAGCGAAGAAATCCAAGCTTTCCTTCAACAAGCCGACGATTTCGGCCTTCTTTTCAGGTGACAATTGTCCACCTATCTTGATACTTTGATCGGGGTAGGCTACATTGATCTCCACCTCTTACAGCTCATCTACGGGCTCGAGTTCTGGCCCATCCCTGAACTGTAGGGTTTCGATTATAATCTCTCTAACCCTTCTTATATCGTCAAATGCAAGGTGGGGTGCCTCTACCTCGATCATCTCATCCAACTTTGTTGTCAGTTGGTAAACATCAGTGGCCCCCGAGCTTTGGCCGATTGAAAGACCCAGGTCTCCAATGACAACTTGGTCAACCAAAATTGGATCAGTTGCACCCTCCTGGCCATCTGAGGGACATGTCGTCTCAATAATAACTTGGTCATGTGAGAGATAGGTCACCTTATGCCGTGCCAACTCCATTTCCTCATCCACACACTGGATAATCGCCAATCTCGAAGTCGTAGTATTTGACTTAGAAAATTTTCAAATTGCCTCAGGTGTCTCAATTTCAAGCTCTCTTTTCTTATTGGCCCGGAGGACATGGTCAAGGTATTCCCTTGTTGTTCCCAATACACACCCAAAACCAAGAGGGGTAGGGAATTTAACCCTTTGATGGGGGATTGAAGGGATCATCCCCAAAGCGACCTGGCTAGGAATACTTAAGATCGCATAGTAGTCACTTACCCCATCAATGACAACGAAGGTTACCTTAGTTGTTGTCCTTAGAGGGTGTTGCCCAACATCTACCTCGAGCTCGATCTCGCCCTTTGCATCGACACTATGGTTAACGAAACCCTCCAGACGAACTGAGTAAGGCGACAATCGAGTATCCGGGAGGCCCATTTCTTGGAAAGTTTTATAGTAAAGTATATATTTGCACGCTCCGATGTCAACCAAGATCCTACTGGACGTACAATTGTCAATGAGCCCTGGTATGATCAAACTCTGTTCTCGGGCAGCCATGTTGGTGGCTAGCTCATAAGGATAAAAACTAATAACCTTGGTGGAACATATGGAGCCTTATTCAGCTGAAAGATCTTGTGTTTGAGGGATATGTTGCTCGTCTCCTTAACAATCACCCCAAGGTCACCCTTGGTTGCCTTGTCTCAGGCGGGCTCCTTGTAGGCCGATCCCCAGCTAGGGACGATTTCCCTTAATGAATTGATCCAAACGGCCTTCATTAACCCACTTCTGAATAATCCTCTTCAAACTCAAGCAAACCTCCGTGTTGTGGCTGGTATCTTTATGATACTCACAATATTTGTTGTTGTCTCATCGAAACTTGTTCTGGGGTTCAGAGGGACGGAGGGAGCCAAATCGACCGTATTCATGATCTCAATCCGGCTAACAGTGAGGGGAGTGAAGTTTTCGGGGACTCTTTCAGTTGCCCTAGTACGGTTTTTTCCCTTAATAATGTCTGGGTCAACCCTGGTAGTCACCCCTTTAGATGACTCTCTTGTGTCGGCATTCTTGGCGCCCCTCTTCCTTTCCTTGCGTTCCTCAACCACAGCAACATCATATGCCCTCTTAAATAAATCTTTCCTCGTGGTCCCTCGCCTAACCTGTAGTTCATAATCTAGGTTAGGGGAGGACACTCCATTCCTGAAGCAATTTATGACTTCCCTGTCAGTCAAATCTTCTTCAGTCTGATCGATCAACTCTTTGAAACTTATGAAATAGCTCATCGTACTTTATGTTTTCCCTCGAGCTATATTGTTCAAGTCGGTTACCGTCTTCTTGCGGGCTCCCGCAGTCGAGAATATCTCCAAAAAATTCGCCGCATGTACCTCCTGTTGTTAATGCAACCCATTAACAAGCCACGGAACCAAGTCAATGCTGCACCAGTGAATGTGCTCGCCAATGCCTTGCAAAGCATGTCGTCCTTCGAGGAGACCAAGCACATTGATGCCTCAAAATCTTACATATGGTTTAAGGCATTGGTCGCCCCTGAGTACTTTTCTAGGACGGGCATTTTAAACCCTGACTCGGGAGAGCCGTCATCCAGCATCCACTAAGCTAAAGGTCGAAGAGTGATATCATTTCATTCGACCTTTTCGTGGGTGATTTGGCGGTCTGCCTCCATATAGTCTAACCTTTTCTTAAGGTTCAACAAATCTCTTGCATCCAAACCAAATCCTTCTTCCCTATGGTGGGAAATGGAGTTCGACTTCTGGCGCTCCTCCCTTTGATATATCTCTTCTTGGAGGTGAGGGACCTCTGGCTGAGGGAGCACCCCTTGCTCTGGGAGGCGATCTGCCCCCGGTTCTATCGGCTTCCAATTGCCTCCTTTGGGCTGAATCAGCTTCTTGTTCCCTGTAATTGTTTAGCATGTCTCGTAGGTCACCCGTACGATCAACTGAATTACCTACTTGGCAAGGCCTTTCGTTTCTACCCTCACCCATTGAGGGCCCGGGGGTCCCGTTCTTGGGTCGATGTGAGGTTTGTGACGGGGCTACCTAGTGGGATCTGTGGTCGCCCTTTCTAGGAGACTCCAGTAGCTCTAACAACTCATCATGAACCTCTAGTAAGCTCTGCAGGACCTTCGCCCTTTCCAATAGCAATTCCTTCCTATTAGGGTGAGAAGCTGAGGGACCTGGTAGGTCGCCCACAGTTGTTCGAACCGTTTAGTGTTTCTTACTCTGTTAACCACCTCCCTGGATGGTCATTGGCCGCTTCTCCCTCCTTTTGTCTTGGATTCCCGCTTCATGTGCCACACTGTTGAACGGGTGGGTCTCCTAAGTGGGTTTCCAGGAGGAGGGGAAGGAAGGTGTGTCATGCGGTTTCCTGTGCCTACATCCGCACATGTGTGTGATGAATGTGTATCCGAAATTTTTCCCATTTTTATTTGAAAAAATCAACGAAACGGAGTCGCCACGCCATTTTAATTTTGAGGGCCAAAACTTTGAAAAAATCCCGAGATCAGAGATTTAGGTTCGGAGGTCATGTTACACGCCGGGAAGGACGTTAGTGTGCACCCGGAATGCCTCGTAAAACGAGTCTTCCAAGCTGAAAATCATTTGTGTGTGTGTGTGTGTGTTTTGGCCAAAATAAGTTGAAACTCAGAAAAGTAAAAATTGGGATATCTTTTTAAGACTTTAAACTGATCCCATGAATTTTTGGAAGATTTTTGGATTGAGATTTGGTACTCAAAAGACCTTTTGAAGTTGAGAGCCATTTCTGCCAGAATGAAAAAGGCAGTGGACCTTTGATTTTGAAATGGATTCAAGGGTCTTAAAACTTCATAATCTGGATAAACTCAGAGAATGAAAGTTGTTATAGACACCTTAAATAAGATTTGTGAGAAGGAATTTTCCATTTTGGAGAAGATTTGAGGGGTCAAAACCTTCTGGAAACCTCAGATATGAGATCTGGATTCCCAGAAGCTGATGAACTAGCCTCTGAAAGAAAATTTAAAAAAGAGGAGTTTTACTCACCCAAAAAATAAAGTAAAAATATTTATGGAAAGATCTGGATGTTGGATACAAAAAGTGTTTTGTAGTCAACACCAAATTCCACATTTATCTATGTCCAAAAATTAAGATAATGGACTGAGGTCTGGGAAAATTGCTACTGGACAGCAACTTCCTAAGAGAGAAAATATGATTTTAAGGGGGGTTTTGCATCCATGCTTGTCCCCATTTCCCTAGGTTTTGGTTAGTGATCACTTGACATTTTAGTGGTGAATCAACTATACCAAACCATCCTTGGGGTACATTAGGACTAAGCATTTCATTTGCTTGGGAAGGGGATTTTTATCCTTTGAAAATGAGATTTTATGCTTGAAAATGTTTTTTAGGGTTTTGAAAATGAGTTTTCTTTGCAAGAAAGTAAGAGAACTTGAAAATAATTTTGATCTTTGTAGAAGATCATCCATGGAGATGGTCTTCCATGGTGATCTTCTTAGATCTAGAGCAAGAAGATGAAAGAACTACATTTTGTAGTTTGCAAATGCATGCATGGTGGGAGTTTAGGGTAAGGAAAAGGAGGGTTTACCAATCTTCTTTGTGTTCTTGAGTTTTTGGCTTGAGTGTATGAGTGTTTAAGGCTTGAATATGAGAGTGAGTGGATGAGTGTGAGTTGGGAAAGATTGGAGAGAAAAAGGTGACAATTCTTGAAGAATTCTCACTGTTTTCTCTCTATATTTCGCCAGAGGTTCGGTGCAATTGGTGTTGTGGCTCCTTATTTTTGTGACTGGAGGGCTCAATTTATAGCCCTCTGAAAGATGCAAACCTATCCGCGCGGATGGGATCCTTCAGCGTGCACTGTTCATTAAATGCGGCTCCACTTTGGACAAGAGGAATATTTCTTTTCAAAATTCAAATTAAATGCCGCTTTATGCTTCCAGCATTTCTATTTGTGGTTTTATTCCTTTTGTTTTACTTTTTGAGATTCTTTTTGAGGTTTAACCTTAAATAACAATGCCCATTTTACCCTCACTTTGTTAGAAAAGTTAGGATTGTTAGGAATTGTTAGAAATGTTATAACTTTCGTTAATTTTCTAACGAAAATTCTAACAAGCTCAAATTGGAGCACTTACAAGCAGCCCTCGGCGACGGCGCTTTCGAAGGAAGCGGGGTCGTCGATAAGAGTAAGGCTCCATATTTGGCGGGATGATCGAGTGATCGGGTGGCCGAACCTAGCGATAGGCTACCTACGTATCCCGAATGGGAATCAAGCCGATCGTAGTTCGGGTCTTTGACCCTGGAGATGATGGCGTTTTAGGTGCCTCGAACTCCGATGAACGATCGCAATCGGTTCTTTGGAAAGAAACTCGCTGGGATAAGAGATGACCATTTTCGGTCGATGGTTATCCGCTCTACTGGGATAAGAATGACCATTTTCGGTCTCTGCTGGGGATGATTGCGATTTATCGCTTTCCTAGTGATAGCGTCTTAGGTGCCTCAAACCTTGGAGATGGCGTTTTAGGTGCCTCGAACCTCGAAGATGGCTTTTTAGGTGCCTCGGACCTTGATGATGGCGTTTTAGGTGCCTCGAACCTCGATGATGGCGTTTTAGGTGCCTCGGACCTTAATTTGAAATGGTCTTTCGGTGGACTTCGTCTGCTGCCGAAGGAGAGGGTGACCGTTTTGGTCGAGGGGCTGGACCTAAAGATAGGCTACCTACGTATCCCTAGTGGGAATCAAGCCCTTTCGTAGTTCGAGTACTACTCGAGATTCCGTTGGCTTTTGGGATTCCGTTAACTTTGCTGGGGATTTTGTTAGCCTTTGTGAGGAAAATCGACGTATTCGTCCTGGGAAATCGGTCTTACGTTTGACTGCCGTTGGATGATTTTGATGAAAGATACGGGATCTCGTTATCTTTCTCGGGGAAATCGGTCTTACGTTTGACTGCCGGTGAAGATTTTGATGAAAGATACGGGATTTCGTTATCTTTCTTGGGGAAATCGGTCTTACGTTTGACTGCCGGGAAGGATTTTGATGAAAGATACGGGATCTCGTTATCTTTCTCGGGAGGATCGGTCTTACGTTTGACTGCCGGAGGATTTTGATGAAAGATACGGGATCCGTTATCTTTCTCGGGGAGATCGGTCTTACGTTTTACTGCCGGAGGTGATTTTGATGAAAGATACGGGATTTCGTTATCTTTCTCGGGGCACTCGGTCTTACGTTTTACTGCCGGGGAATGATTTTCTTGACAAGAGGCTGACTTTGGTTAACTCTGTCAAGTTGGGGACTGAGTTGCAGAGTCCTGGAATTTTAAGGGGCAAAAGGGTCATTTTGACCCTTGCAATCCTGTCCGCGCGGAGAGGGTTGAAAAGTCAGGGGTATTAATTAGGGCCAACGCCCTTCTCCTTCCCCATTCAGTTTTTGAAAACAGACGAGAGAGAGAGAGAAAAAACCGAGGAGAAGCCATTGTTGGCCAAGAAAAGCTTCAAAAATCTTCCGATTTCTTCGAGTTTTTGAGCAATGGAACACGGGGAAGGCGCTTTTCAAGGTCAAGGACGTGGCCCGGTGGCGGAGAGACGATTGGAGCTCGTCCGGATGAGGAGGCATTATACTCTTTCGCAATCGGTTGCGGAGGAGCATTACCCCGATGCTTGGCAACATTGGGCTTCTGATCCGAGTCTCCGAACGGTATACTTCGAATCTTTTCATTCCCTTTGTTGATTTCTTGTTTGAAATTTGAATTTTGGGTGATTTTTTGAATTTTTTTTTTTTTGAAATTTGAATATTGCATGTTGATGATGATTTTTTTTGAAATTGAATATTGATATTGATGAATGATGCAATGCATGCATTTTGTTTGGAAAGAATGGGCATTTTGCCAATATGAGATGTATGTATGTTTAGGATTTTTTTTTTTGAAAAGTGGGACGAATTTTTCCTCCCGTTACATGTAAGATGGATGATATGCATGTATGCATTTTTTTCTTTTTTAGAAAATGGGACGGAGTTTTATTTCCGTCAACTTCTTGTAGGATATGCATGTATGCATTCTTTTTATTGAAAGTTGTTGAATGGGATTTGTTGAAAACTGTCTTTTCTGTGAGAAAAATGGGGCTATGTCTATTGCATGCCGTTATGCTGCCGAAAATTTTTTTTTTTTAATGCATGTGTATGCTTCTTTTTTTTTTGTGCAAATGCAAATGCAAATTTTTTTTTGACATTTTCTCTCCTTTTTTTTTTTTTTTTTTGGTGTGGCGGAAACCGTTTTGTGACGGAGCAACTGAACAAAATGAAGACTCGAGGATCAGTGGAGTCCGTAGTTGACCTATGGGATCGGCTTCCGGATGTGGGCCGAGGAGCTTTGCCGAGTCCGAGACAGATTGTTGTCGAGACGGGGCTTTGGGAGTTCGTTGAGTGCTTGAGGGGGCTGGTCAAGTTCCCTAAGAGCAAGGGCTTGATTTTCGCTTTGGCGCAGCATTGGTGGGACGCGACCCACACCTTTCACTTCTTCTGGGGTGAGGCTACGGTTACGCCCTCCGATTACGCTGCGATCACGGGCCTGTCCTTTAATGGACGCAGCATTGAGTGGCGGGATGGCTACAGCGATGCGGATCTGCAGGCTCTTCTGGGATTTTTCCCTGTTCCAAAAAAGGGGATGGGGATGAAGTATGCCGTGGTCTACGGTAAGATTGTGGAGACCATCGTGAGTTACGAGGCTGGGGAGGAGAGGATAGGCGCTGAGCAGATCGCTAGGGCCTTCTTGTGGTTTGCTTTTTCGAGCACCCTCTTTGGGCATGCTGAGGGGACGGCGCCTTTTGCCTGCCGAGGTCCTTTGAGGACATGGAGACAGTTGGAGATGTCTCGTGGGGAGAGGCCGGGCCGGGCGAGCTTTACTTTGCTCTCGATAGGTACACCAAGGTCATGAGCTCCTTGTACTGCTTTGAGTTTGCCCTGGAGGTATAAGCTCTCTTTTTGCTTTCCCCTCCTGCCCCTTTTTTTTTTTGAGCACACACTTTTCTTTGCACTGGATTGATTGGATTTTTACCTTTCGCAGGTATGGGCGTTGGAGTTTTTTCACGTCACGATGTGGCGACAATGCGGAGTACGTCGGGCGTATCCGGCCATGCAGCCTTGGTCCAAGCATGCCCGGGAGAAGATAAGCTCCAGTGGGGCGTACGACTCTCGTGCACGCGGATTGCCTTCCTTTGACGGAGGCCGAGACAGATGAGGGGATGATATTCTTCCCCCGGGATCGCTTCGAGGTGGCGCACCGAAGGGCGCCGAGATTTGGACCGTGCAATGGAGGATTCGAGAGGTCCGACTGCGACGCCTATTATCCGGGAGAGAGGGTGACGCGCCGCATGGCGTGAACTCGCCTTGAGGACACCGGTGGAGCCTCCCGCCGATATGATGCACTCCGAGCGATCGGTCCGTGACTGGGATGATTACCGAGCCGGCCAAGACTCCTCGGATTTCGTGGCGACCGAGCCATATGCGACATTCATCTTGAGGAGGCCGAGGATGCCTCAGTTCTGGATAGAGAGGGGCTTGGGATCCCGCGGTACCCTCGGACGGATTATTCATATATCCGTGATGGGGTCCGATTGAGGGTGGAGATTCCTCACTCGAGCGGCTTCCACGAGCTTTTCCGCCTCGTCCGGTATGAAGGTATGACTTTCTTTCTTTTTTTTTTTTCTTTTGTTTCATCATCTTTAGCATCACTTCCTTTTTTGACGCTTTTGCTTTTGTGCGGTTTTCGGAGGTGGTCGTCGAGAAGCCGACGAAGCAAGTGATCTGGAGCCAAGAGATTCATCGGGAGGATGGTCGCTTGCGGGGCTCCTCGAGCTAGAGCGAGGCGACCACGGCCGGCGCCCGTCGACGGGAGGCTTCCCTATTCGCTGAGACTTCTTCGAGACTCCTTTGTCTCCTCTCCTTGATCCCCGCGCGGTGCCGCCTTCGGATCACGTCATTCTCGGGATCCACACGGGCAGTGGACACGTATGGCAAAGCATGGTGGGTCGTCTTCGTACGTCCAGAGTCCGACGCCTTCACCTTCGGATACGATTTTTTCGCAGATCTCGGCTTGCCCTATCGTAGCGTACCGGTTGGTCCCGATGAGCCTCTTTCTCGGAGACGAGGACGATTCTCGAGCCCGAGATTTTCGTGGCTCCCGAGGAGGCGGGCCCGAGTCGCAAGAGGGGCCGGGGGCGTACATCGGGCGCTAGAGACTCCGATTGATTTTTTTTTTTTTTTTTTGAGATTTGAGATTGAGATTGAGATTTGTACAAACCTTATGCACATTTTTTTTCTTTTTCTTTTTGGAATGTAATAATTTAGGATTTTATTTTATGAATGCAATGCAAGATGAATGCAAAGTGTTGCATGAGCCTTTTTTTTTGGCAAGTGGTGTTAGTGTTTGGTATATGGACCGGTTTGGGAGGTTTTTGCAATGTTTCGAGCAATCGGGACGAATATTCCTCTTTTGGTGTAGCAAACTGGACTCAAGCTGCATTTTTCTCGGTGGAAAGCAATCATGTCCGCGCGGATGGGGTCCCGCATCCGACATTGTCCTTAAATTTTGCTTCGTATCCGGTCTCACTTTATTTCAAATTCAAATATCCTCTTCAACCTCCAAATTCAAACAATGACCATTTTCGGGAGAAATAGAGAAAAACCATGGAAAACCTTAGAAAAGCTCCATCAAAATTGTCCCAAGAATCCCAAATGTCATTCTTCAACAAGTTTAAGGATTGGTCTCGGGAGATTATGCATGAGAGGAGGTCCTTCTTTGAAGAAAGGTACAAGGTGAAGTGCTTATGGTCTCTCAAGGAATTGATTCCGGATTATGAGCTTTTGAGGGCTTCTTCCTCATTTTGGGACACTAGAAGGCATGTCTTTTGCCTTTCCTTCAACGAGATAGTTCCGACTGTGGAAGAATTTCGGGCCTTGCTTGGAGGTCCGGAGGTGGAAGAGATAGCGGTTCCTTTGCCCTAGGGGCTTCTTTTGTTGACAGATTGTGCGTCCTCCTTCATCTTTCCCCGGAGGAAGCGCAAGGTATGATCCGCGGTCCCGATCATTTCGATATTTCCGGTCTTCCCGATAGGTTTAGGGGCCTAGGCTTGGTGGATGATGCCTATTGGGATGCCTTTGCACTTTGTATGTTTGGCACCCTGTTCATGGTCTATTCTTTTGGGATCTGTCATCGGTCTCTGCTGGATGTAGTCGTTCACCTGTCGCCCGGCGTAGATGTCGTTCCTTTGATTCCGGGGGAGACTTTTCATGCTCTTGATAGAAGCTACCGGAAGACGGTATATGCACGGGGCAGCCTGTCCTCTTGACCCCGTGGCCGATGGAGCTGCTTGGGGGTTCTTCGGGAAACCTCGATATGATCAAGCCTTGGACATTTGCCGAGAGGGGTCGCTGTGGATTTCGATGATCGTGGCTCATGGGAGCGTTGGATGGCTGGTCTCCGTACAGAGGATATCGAGATGGTCGTGCCTTGTTGGCGGGTGGAGACTCGCAGAGTGCTTCAGATCGGGTCCCATGTGGTTATACTTCCGGCTTTCTCACCCAGCCTTCTACATTCCGGCTTTAGTTCCGAGGCAATTTGGCTTGGAGCAGTTCCTTTGGAGGGCTTTGATGATATAGCCACCGTGGTGGTGGCTCCTGCTTCTATGGATGATCCCTCGTTGTTTCCATTTCTTTCCCGAGCATGGAGGTATGATGCCTTTCCTCCTCGGGTTATTCTCAAAGGCGTCCAAGACCGGTGTTCCCGACCACTGGGTACCTGGATTGGTATGAGAGGCATCCGGGAGAGACTCAGTGGCTATTTTCAGACGGCGTGAGGCCATTGTGGGTGCGGAGGACCCGATCTGCTTCGAGAGGAGGAGGGCCGAGGCGAGGGCCAACCCCACGATAGGAGCGGAGACGCCGTGACCGACTATGAGGCTTACGTCAAGAGACAGAGAGGAAGGCTCCTATGCTACCGCCTAGGCTACGGAGAGATGAGAGATGACGCTAGGGCTACTAAGGCCCCGGCAGAGGCCGGTTTGATAGATCCCGTTCCTATACCAGTAGCTTGGTAGGAGGAAGACCGACATTTTTCCGGTTCGTAAGAAGAAGACTCGAAGGGGGAAGAAGAGGGGAGAGGTCAAGCACGAGTGGCTTGGAGTGACTCGAGTTTTCCGAGTATCCCTTTCTTGCCATGGCGCATACATTAGTTTGATTATGTATCTTAGTTTTCTTTTAGCAAAGTTGCCGCTTGTAGGAATGAATCGGGCTTAGACTCATCAAAAAGTTTTTAACTTGTAATGAATATTTGAATTGCTTTCGAGTTTTTCGAGACGCTTTCATGGTCTCGATCGCTGTATTGATGTCAAAGTATGGCTTTTATTTGTGTTTTAGACCGAACCGTTTCTCGCCTACGTTCCCCTCATTTTGAGGAGCTCAGTCTTCGTAGTTCAACCCGATTTTTTTTTTGCCCCTTTTTTTTGTTTTTTTTTTGTTTTTTTTTTTTTTTTTTTTTTTTTTTTTTTGTTTTTTTTTGTTTTTTTTTTGTTGTTTTTTTTTTTTTTTGGTGCAACCTCGTTTTTTACCTAGGCCGCCCTTCTTGGGTTTTCAACCTAGTTGGGTATTACTCTTTTAGCACTCTCTTTTTTTTTTTTGACTTCTTCTTTTTTTTTTTTTTTTTGTTTTACGCGTAGTATCTCGCGCAGCCTTGTCACCATTCACCGGGTGTACAAAGGGATTCCCGTCGAGGTCTCAAGGAAGTTGCATGGCTCCTCCGAGAAGATCTTCTCGGACGACATATGGCCCGACCCATACAGCTCCCATTTGCCGAGGGGTCGATACGGACCGGGGCTTTTCTTTCAAAACGAGATCCCCTTCTCGGATCTCCCGATGCTTTACTTTCTTGTCAAAGGCTCTGGCCATTCTTCCTTGGTAGGCTCGGATGTGTTCCATGGCCTTCAGTCGGCGTTCATCTAGCAGGGCCAATTCATCATGGCGACTCTGGAGCCATTCGACCTCGTTGATCTGGCTTTCCAGCAGTACGCGGAGCGAGGGGATTTCCAATTCGATTGGGAGCACGGCTTCCATTCCGTATGTGAGGGCAAACGGTGTTTCCCCAGTTGCCGTTCTGACTGATGTTCTGTAGCCCCAGAGTGCCAGGTGTAACTTCTCGGGCCAATCTCTGCCTTGGACAGCCATTTTCCGGATGATATTTTCCAGAGTCTTGTTTGCTGCCTCAACGGCTCCGTTGGTTTGGGGCCTGTAAGGATATGATGTTCTCTTTGATGAAGAGGGCAACTTTCTTTGAATTGAGGATTTTGTAGGACTTTGCAGAACATCCTTTCCGATTCCTTCGAAGAAATCACCAATCTGCGTCCCTTTAGGCTCTTCCGCAGTTCCCAAATTCACACTCGTCAAAATTTCTTCGGCAGCTTGGGCTCGATTTTCTTCTTTCCGGACAACCTGCTTAAAGATTTCTTTTTGTTGTTTGATTTTTTTTTTTCGTTTAATGTGTATGCTTCTTTATCTAATGAGTTATTATTAAGTGTTTTTTTTTTAATTCGTCATTAGTTAAAGTGGCAATCGAGGGATACTCAGAAAGGTTCGTCATTTCATTGAAAACGAAAAGGAATACAGCACTTGCTACAGACTCGTAGTCTTCACGCGTAAGGCCATCGGACGACCCTAGAGACTCGATCTTAACAAAGAGAGACTGGGAGGACTTGTCCTAGATTGACACAAAGGGACGGGGGACCAATCCAAGTTTGGTGATCATTTCCTCCTTGGTCGCGGACGGGCCTGAGAGGTTTCCCAATTCTTTAGCGGCTTTGCTGTCAGGGGTGTCATGACTCGGGAATTGCACTGTGCTCCTTCCTCGATCATTGCTACCGTTTCTTTGACTGAGCTGAAATCAATCAGGTCTGGCACCTGGACTTCTTCTTCGAACAATTGCTGCATAACCAGACCATCCCAATCATCTGAGGGAAATTCCGTGGCCTTAGCTTTTGGCACCGTCGCCCGAATTCGTGTTTCGGATCTTCCCGGCAAAAGAGGAATAGTGGTTGTGAGCTTCTCGAACCTGTTCCACTGTGTCGTGCACGCTCTCGAAGGTATACTCACTCTTCATGGTAGTGGTAGCCCTGTGTATCTTGGGTAGGTCCAGAACATTCTACGGACCAGTTAGCCTTGGTTCCTCTAAACTTGTTGAGGCTATCCCGTAGATTTAGCCATTTCCGCCGTAGGAGTGGGCTCGTGATGTTTCCCGGTTGTGTGGGACCCTTTACAAAGTAGTCACCAAATTAGACCGAAGGGGAGAGATTTAGGGTTGTCGACCGGGACCTTTCCCGTGGCAGCCTTCAAATCTTTTTCCTTTTGCAGTTGTCCACCGAGGAGGCCTCATATCCTGTGCCGTGGCGAGTATTCTGTCCTTTCACCTCGATGAGTTTGTGAGTTCCTTGTTGGTGCTTCCCTGCACCGAGGCCGTAGATAGCTCATTTTTCTCATCATTTTCAAGACCGGTGGGATTTTATCCCGAGTGACCGTCAGTCTATGTTGCACACTTGGGCTTTGGGAGGCTCGACCGTGAAGCCCGTTAGCATGTGACCTTCCTCGTCATGTTTGATTTCCGTAATAGGTATTCCGCCCGTATCCGTGCCTCCAAAGTGACTAAATCCCCGTAAATGGTTGTCGATCCCCATTCGAGACGAATTTCACACACTCGGTGGAGGCTTGAGGCGACCCCTTTGACTTGATGGAGCCAAGGTCTTCCCACAGGCATTGAAAGTAATCGGGATGTCGATAACCCGGAATTCCACAGTATCAATTTCGTCCGAACCAGCAGGTCTAAAGTGGCGACTCCAAGGACTCGGCCGAGATGTTGAGTCGTAAGCTTTGACTGTGAGGGAGGAAGGCTTCAAGTCTCGTAGTCTTGATATCAAGCAAGCTCATGATCTTTGCCGGAAGAATGTTCATTCCGGACCCATTATCAACCAGGACCCGAGGGAGGCGTCGTTCGTCCAGCTGGACTGTGATGAAGAGAGGCTCGTTATGATCAGCCCCAAATTGAGGGAGGTCGAGATCTGTGAAAGTGATTATATTCCCGTAATGGATGTTTCCAATTAGCTGTACCACATCATCGGGAGTAGCATCAATAGGGACTAGAGTGCGGGCCAGCTTTCTTCCAAACTTCACTTATGGGGATAGGACGAGGTGAGTAGAGACTAGAGGGAAATGTTGGCCTCGTGTTTGCTTCCAACCGGTGAGCACGGGATCCTCTTTTTCAGGGTCTGGAGTTTCAGCTGTCTTAGCATAGGGGCGGCGATCTTCTTTCGGTGCTTGATCTGTGGCCTTCTTATCTGCCTTAGGATTTCCTTGGAAAATTTGCCCGGATCGGGTCAACAGATTAATTTCCTCATCCGTCGTCTCTCGAATGGATTTCTTCAATGCTGCTAAGGTCAACGGGGGAGCCCTTTTGGCTATTGGCCACTGGTTCTGACGGAGCCTAGCAACAGTGAGGGACTGAGCTGTACTGGCTCCTTCCTGGGCGGCCCTTATAACTGCTTCCTGTGTCACAAAGCTGAGTCTGGGGTTGTGTTGTTGCCCCTTGGATGGCCCATAGAGCTAGGGCGTCCTCCGATTCACTCTCATGGCCGGCCTTGCTCATAGTTATCATGCAACAAGAGTCGCTATTGTCGGGACTCGGCGGCTTTTCGATCTCATCCTCGGCATAATGCAGCCATTCTGGTTCCTTTCTGTAATACTCAGAGTTGGAGATGATTATAGCGTTCTGTGTGGGAGGCGCATCCGGTATCATGCCAGTTTCTAGGACTTCTCTGAAAGCTGACATACATTCGGGGAAGGTGACCTCTTCTTGGGTAACCCTGACAAGGAGTGTTACTTTGTTCTGGGGTGGATTTGATCTAACCATGGTTATTTTCTCATTTGGGCGGATGGGAGTTAATTTTCCTCTTTCGATCAGATCTTCGACTATCAGCCTGGATCGGACGCCTGAAAACCCTTTCCCCAAAGCATGGTAGGCAGTGTTGAATTCTAAGACATCCACGTGCTCAGATCCAGGAAACTTCATGGCCTTCATGTCGTCGGTTTCATATTCGTCTCCCGAAGTATCTTCGTCGTCGCTTGCTGACAACCAACCATTGTGCCTGGCTCCCATGGGCTCATTTCTGGCATGATTGTTCCGCATTGTTTCCGGATCTGGGGTCTCACTGACTCTTCACTCTCGTCATCATCATCATCATCGCCGTCATCGGAATCTTCTTCCCATACTACCGGGACTTCGCCGAGAGGGAACGCGATCAAACCCGTTGGGAATATGGGTGCGTGCAAACCGCAAAATTGTCATATGTTCCCATTCCCTAAGTGGCAATTGTGACTCGCCTTCTCCTCCCGTAAATTGCGGGGGAAGAGTGAGAGGGGGTGGCACGTATTTAACACTGTGTAGAATGTAAAAGGGTTCTTCCTCCTCCCGATTCTTCGCCACCGCCTTCGGGTCGTATTTGACTTCTCCACAGCCTTTGTGGGAAGTGTACTAGCTCCGCATGCTCTTCGGCCTCTTTGCCGATAAGCCCCAAGATGTGCGCCGCCGAAGCTTTCTTGTTCGATTCTTCTTGATTGTTCCAACCATCTTGTGTAAATGGTTCTTTCATGTTCTCGAGCGGAATGTGCCCTGCTTCTATCGGCCTTCCTTTTATCCGAGAAATAGCGGGCCTCGTATTCTTGCAAGGAGTCTCCGACATGAGACCAAGATGGGTTGATTCGTTCGATATCCTCAAGGCCGAGGGGGAATCCGACCAGGATCCTCGACGAGGTTGGCCACGGTATTTGGGGACCTTCATCAAAGATCTTCCGGGCATGCGAAGATTCTCCGCATTCAATCATATTCACCGATTATGGTTCCTTGGCTCGGATTTTTGATCGTGTTAGGCCCTTCAGGCCTTCCAACTTTCCTTGCTCTATTAGCCCTCGGATTGCCTTTTTCGAGTAAAGCGCTTATCGCCGATGTCCGTGAGCTTGATGAAAAGCACAATACTTTGTAGTATCTACGGGAGCATTCGGATTCCCGGTTGGAAATTCTCCAAAGGTCGCAAAGCAAGCCTTCTTTCACCAGCCCCTAAAGATGTCGTTCGAGGCATTCCAAAGTTTTCGAGATTCATGACCCGTGGTCCGGGCTCTACGGTTTTCCGGGAGCAAAAGGAGTCGTGTTATTACATTCCCGTCTCCGCATAGTTAATCATTTCTTTGCCTTTGGCAGAGTGAGCAGGGGCAAGGTTTGCCGGGAGGAGCCCGATATCTCGTAGGCGTGTGCAGCCTGGCCGATTGTAGGCCTTTTCAAACTTAGCCGCAGAAAGTTAACCATGGCCCGTAAGTCCGAGTATGGGAAGTGACCGAGGGAGGCTCTCGCATGTGGTTTCAAGCATGACCGGAAGATGTCCAGCTTGTTCCTCTTCGGAAGGAGGGATGGCCATTTCACCGAGTTTCGTATTCCACCGCTTGTAAAAGTCCCCAACATTCTCAATCAGACGCCGCACCGTTGTTTGTAGGTCAACCCTATTTGTTTCCCATTCCAAGTTGGCCTTATATTTTTCTCGTGAAGGCATTGGTAATCTGGTCCCATGTAGCCCCGGCTTCGTGTTTCAAACGGAAGAACCACTTTAAGGCACCGGACTTCAAGGATAGATCGAAATAGTCAGCCCAATCCGCCGATTGGTACATCCTTTTCGCTTTCATCGCCAAGGTATATGTGTCTAAATGGGTTTTCGGGCATGCAAGCCCCATCAAAGAGATCCAAATTAGGCATCACGAATTTGTGGGGCGAGGAACAATGGAGTCCGGGTCTCGTAGGCCGGAAGGCGTACTTCTGCGCCGCCCGCCGATCCGTGCTTTCATTTCCTTGTGTTGTTCCATGAACCAGCCGATGAGGGTCTTGTGGCGGAACCATGGCATTCAAGCTAGTGGCCGAGCTAGAGAGAGGAGCTACCACCGGAGGCAGATCGGTGGAGGGAACGGCCGATCCGGACGTAGGTGAAAACCCGTCCCGGGCCGAGTTACCCCGGGGAGCATGAGTAGGAGCCTCGAGCAAAAGGATAGAACCTCGCGGCTTGCCGTTGATTTTCAACCGGCAAAGTAGGTGGAGGCAGCCCCGATGTGGCCGGATAACTTGGATTTCCAGAGTGGGGCCCGTAAGTAGGCTTCGAGTGCGGCCGCCGTCCCTGATTGTTGAATTGCATGGCCGTCGCTGGTGAAGGTGTGTAACCCGGGTACTGCTGGTCCCGGTGATTCGGATGACACCGGGATGGAGGCTTGCAACCCATAGAAGTCTCGGGAGTGAGGAATGGATTTGTGTGAGGAGCATGAACTAGTACTGTTCCGAGGAGGGGCTCCCGACCGTGGCCCGTAACTGCCGTGGCGGCATTCCGAACCGTGGCCGTTGCTGTGAAGGTCCTGGATTGATCGGTTCCGAACCGAGGCGGGATCCCGATTAGCCGTGGCATTCCGAGATAGCCCCAACCATGAGAAGACATTCCGTACCGATTTTGCCCCCACCGATTTGTGCCGCTCGGCCGCATGGATCCGGTGGTCTCGTGGTTGGGGAGCCGGTCGACCCGAAAATCGAGGAGCGCTGGTTCCCCGGGGTAGTGGCACCATAGAGGTGGGTGGCGGCATCCCGGTGTAGTCGTGGCGACCGAGAGTGGGGTTGGCATCCTCGTCTTCTTCCACGGTGAAGGTGCCATCTCGGATTGAGGCCGGCGGCCGACCGTGACTCTTAATAGCCTCCATAAGGCCGTTTAGCCGTGCTTCCCTGTCGTAACCTCATCTCGGTTTCGCTAACCGATTCCACTATTGCTCGTCTCGAGGGGTCCCGGGAGGCGGAGTGACGTTATCCCCATCATTACCGGCTGATGATGCATTCTCAAACCCGGAGTCGGAACAAACGGTGAAGCCGACGACGCGCTTGACTCTTCCCAACCGATCAAATCGGTGACCCGCGCCCGAAACCAAGCTTTGTGCGGAGCCGCGGGGGAAAGGACACGAAGGTTCGTATGTCTCGGGAATGGAAGGAGGGTAGGTGTTTGGGCTTTTGGCTCATGCAACATGCGCTATTTGTTCACGTTTACTTAAAACATGCTTTATTAACCTAATCGGTTGGAAAAGATTGCTCTTCTTTTCGCAAACTACTCGATCCCGGATCGTGGGCCCCGTCACTACGTCTATAAGCCCCTCGTATTCCACCCGTATTTCGACCTCCCAGTGTGGACATCCTCGGCGAGGGTCCTATAGGGCAAGCGGGTCCCACCGACCGAAAGAAAAACGATCCTAAAAGCTCCGGGCGGGTAATCGAGTCTTAACGAGCATTCGATGTAAATTACGGACAAAGCCGACGTCAAAAGTCAAGATCGTGTCCGGCTCGACGAAAAGCTCGGCATGATTTGACCGATAAGCGTCCACAATTGATCTTGACTTGTCGTCGCTAAGCCGTAATTAGGCATGGAATATTCATTAATCCTTGATGACTCGTGTCAATGCCGGGAGTCGTGTATAATTTGTGCCGCCGAGCCGAAGTCAAGGCGCCGGTCAATATCTTGGTCAAAGTCTCGCGGCGGAAAACCGGCGTAACTTCGACCGATAAGGGTCCCCGAAAGATATTGAGTCGGTATGCCGACAAAGGCTTGAAAGGAAAGGTCTATACGTACAGTGGCATGACACGTAACCGACTAAAAACCAACCGGGTCTCTGACAAAGTGTGTCACGGACAAGTGCATGGTCGACACGAGGCTCCATGGGATGTTTGGGTAGTCCTGTGCTCATCCGAGAGGCGTAATAAGACCAAACGGACCGCGACAAGGATTTCCGGGTTAAGGACGTAGTGTGCAAAGGTACGGTCACGTGCGCGTAGTGTGCAAGCAGTCTATATTCCTTTTCTGAGTAAAATAGAGATTTTTTTATGTGTCTTAAAAATATGATGCATGATTTTTTTTTGAAAATTTTCTCTTTTTTTTTTTGAAAATCCCTTTTTTTTTTGAAAAAATTTTTTTAATGAGCACAT
Source organism: Adenophora triphylla var. japonica (assembly GCA_022495995.1). Lineage (NCBI taxonomy): Eukaryota > Viridiplantae > Streptophyta > Magnoliopsida > Asterales > Campanulaceae > Adenophora > Adenophora triphylla. The sequence goes on from JAFEMH010007602.1 coordinate 73,146, forward strand.
AAGCACGTAAGCACGAAAATTTCGACAGTTAGGGACATTATTCCGACAGTCAAAATTTTGACTTTCTCCGAGGCGGCCAAAACAACACGAAAACTGTGCAAAAATCAACACACACACAAAAATGATTTTCAAAGTCGGGACGGAAGCTTGACCCTCAAAAGCTTTTTTTTTTGAAAACGGTGGTACCGGTACGTGGGATTGTTAGACCACAATTTATCCCCGACTCGTGTTAGGAGGCGATAACGGGAAGTTTAATGGTTTCCACCAATATACCAAGTATCATTTTTTTAAAAAAAAGCTTAGTCCCCAGCGGAGTCGCCACTGTGATGAATGTGTATCCGAAAATTTTCCCATTTTTGTTTGAAAAAATCAACGAAACGGAGTCGCCACACCATTTTAATTTTGAGGGCCAAAACTTTGAAAAAAGCCCGAGATCAGAGATTTAGGTTCGGAGGTCATGTTACACGCCGGGAAGGACGTTAGTGTGCACCCGGAATGCCTCGTAAAACGAGTCTTCCAAGCTGAAAATCATTTGTGTGTGTGTATGTGTGTGTTTTGGCCAAAATAAGTTGAAACTCAGAAAAGTAAAAATTGGGATATCTTTTTAAGACTTTAAACTGATCCCATGAATTTTTGGAAGATTTTTGGATTGAGATTTGGTACTCAAAAGACCTTTTGAAGTTGAGAGCCATTTCTGCCAGAATGAAAAAGGCAGTGGACCTTTGATTTTGAAATGGATTCAAGGGTCTTAAAACTTCATAATCTGGATAAACTCAGAGAATAAAAGTTGTTATAGACACCTTAAATAAGATTTGTGCGAAGGAATTTTCCATTTTGGAGAAGATTTGTGGGGTCAAAACCTTCTGGAAACCTCAGATATGAGATCTGGATTCCCAGAAGCTGATGAACTAGCATCTGAAAGAAAATTTGAAAAAGAGGAGTTTTACTCACCCAAAAAATAAAGTAAAAATATTTATGGAAATATCTGGATGTTGGCTACAAAAATTGTTTTGTAGTCAACACCAAATTCCACATTTATCTGTGTCCAAAAATTAAGATAATGGACTGAGGTCTGGGAAAATTGCTACTGGACAGCAACTTCCTAAGAGAGAAAATATGATTTTAAGGGGGGTTTTGCATCCATGCTTGTCCCCATTTCCCTAGGTTTTGGTTAGTGATCACTTGACATTTTAGTGGTGAATCAACTATACCAAACCATCCTTGGGGTACATTAGGACTAAGCATTTCATTTGCTTGGAAGGGGATTTTTATCCTTTGAAAATGAGATTTTATGCTTGAAAATGTTTTTTAGGGTTTTGAAAATGAGTTTTCTTTGCAAGAAAGTAAGAGAACTTGAAAATAATTTTGATCTTTGTAGAAGATCATCCATGGAGATGGTCTTCCATGGTGATCTTCTTAGATCTAGAGCAAGAAGATGAAAGAACTACATTTTGTAGTTTGCAAATGCATGCATGGTGGGAGTTTAGGGTAAGGAGAAGGAGGGTTTACCAATCTTCTTTGTGTTCTTGAGTTTTTGGTTTGAGTGTATGAGTGTTTAAGGCTTGAATATGAGAGTGAGTGGATGAATGTGAGTTGGGAAAGATTGGAGAGAAAAAGGTGACAATTCTTGAAGAATTCTCACTGTTTTCTCTCTATATTTCGCCAGAGGTTCGGTGCAATTGGTGTTGTGGCTCCTTATTTTTGTGACTGGAGGGCTCAATTTATAGCCCTCTCGAAAGATGCAAACCTATCCGCGCGGATGGGATCCTTCGCGTGCACTCGTTCATTAAATGCACTCCGGCTTTGGACAAGAGGAATATTTCTTTTCAAATTCAAATTAAACAAACAGCTTATGTTTCCAAAGATTTCTATTTGTGGTTTTATTCCTTTTGTTTTACTTTTTGAGATTCTTTTTGAGGTTTAACCTTAAATAACAATGCCCATTTTACCCTCACTTTGTTAGAAAAGTTAGGATTGTTAGGAATTGTTAGAAATGTTATAACTTTCGTTAATTTTCTAACGAAAATTCTAACAAGCTCAAATTGGAGCACTTACAATGTGTTATTTTCACCAACGTTTTCATTAACGGGATCGCTTGAGGCAAAGAGTAGTATGCCCATCTAACACCATGTTGGTGAGTTTGCTAAGTTTCAAGTATACTTCGTTTCCCGGCAATGGAACAAAACTCATGATGCAGGAATCTTTCGGATCATCCTTCGTCCAGCAATAGGTTGTAATCCAGCTACTATAATCTGAAACCATGAACAAACGACTAAACGGGATGGTATCTGGCTAATACCATACAAAGGTGATAATCGAGATATATTGTATGAGTTTAAAGAAACTGTATAAAAGCAACGTAAATTTCAAATAGCAAAAATGTCGTTACCTGTTTCCCTTGAGTACGAAATGGTATTTATAGTGTTGTTATTGTATGTTGATGAATCCCGTAAATCATGGAGAGATAGTAGGCATAAGCGTCTCCGAGAATGTAAGAGGCGATTACTGATGAAGACGACGTGGGTGTATGCACGTTTGGTTTGGCCAAGGTCGCCAAATAGTTTTAGGTCGATCTGAATTTGTGTCTTGTTCAGACAGAGTTTGTATAAGGGGTAGATCGCGTGTCGAAAAAAGCTAGGCCGGGATCAAGGAAGGTCGTAAAATAAGCTTGGTCGACTGATCTTGCTTGATGAGCTCATATAGTTATGACAACTCGGTGGGCCCTATCCGCTTGATGGGCCTTTGGGCTTGCTTAGATATAGGGCAAGCCCGTTGGGTCCGACCGTCCTTTTTTCCGTTCAATTATATTTTTTTCGTCATTGTCACTTGGCTCGGACGTAATCATTAAAAAAAGCTAAAATCTGGGGAGAAACGCGTTTCTCCGTCGCTTATGGAGAAACGGGGCAACGTTTGTCGCGCGACATACTTAGCCACAACAACTGGATATCACTTTCATCAGTTCTGGATATCCAGAACATTGAATATGGATATCCAGAAGCTTTGGAAATGATATCCAGAAAAAATATTTGATTTCTGGATATCCTTTCCAAAGCTTCTGGATATCCATATTCAATGTTCTTGATATCCAGAAGCTTTGGAAAGGATATCCAGAAAAAATATTTGGTTTCTGGATATCCTTTTCAAAGATTCTGGATATCCATATTTAATGTTCTGGATATCCAGAAGCTTTGGAAAGGATATCCAGAAACTGGCTAAGTATGTCGCGCGACAAAAGGTGCCCCGTTTATTCATACGCGACGGAGAAACGCGTTTCTCCCCGGATCGACTCTTAAAAAAATGAGTAGAATGTAGGCTTAGCATTTATGATTAGTAATGTATCTAGATTATCGTAGTATTGGGATTGAAGTTTGGATTATTACATTTTGACCCCTTGAATTTTAGTCAATCGTTAGATGACCCCTCTAAAAATATATATATATACATATATATATATATATATATATATATATATATATATATATATATATATATATATATATATATATATATATATATATATATATATATACTCCCTCCGTTCCATACCTACGTGCACATTTTGTCATTTTGGGCGTCCCAAACCTACGTGCACATTTTCTAAAATGGAAAGAAATCTTTACTATTCCCTCCACTCATTCTCTCTCCTACATTATTTTTATACTCACAACACCATTATAATTTACTATTCTCTCCACTCATTCTCTCTCCTATTTTACTTTCACACTCACAATACTTTCAATATAATACTCCCTCCTTAATTTACGTGCAAAAATCAAAGTGTACACCTAGATTCAGGGCGGAGGGAATATGTACATGTACATATATGTACATGTACATATATGTACATATGTATATATATTGAAATAAATATCGCAATTTCGATGTAGTGGAAGTCAATAAATGAACTCTTTCTTTGAAAAAAATCCTAGAAACAAGCCTATAATGATTTTAAGGTTTCACAAAAAGTGAATAAACCATAAAAAGATGAAATATATGATAAAACTCTTACAAATCATAACCTAAAATAGCATTTATAGTCTAAACAATCAAACCCCTAATTAAGTGAAAATAGCAAATTACAAAAAATAAAAAGTCTCAAAACTCACAAGATTTTCAAGAGGTCGTTTGAGGGCTAAGAACTGTCTTTATGGATTTTTAACCCCGTATGAAGTGGCGATGACCAATGACTATTATCCGTCTCTAAATTTTCTTTAATTTGATATAATGTGCGTTTTGTGATTCATTCAATTTTTGCCGAAAGATTTATCAACCAAACTTCAATTCTTTAAATCAAAACTGACATTTTACACCCTTTACTTTACATTTCTCTCAAACTTCCTCGTGTTGGAATATTTTATGGACTTTACATATAGTAGTATAATAAATAAAGTCTTTGGGCACATAGACGTATGTGCACTATAAGTAATTGTATGTTACATTAAATATTAAAGTATTTAGGCCTAATAAAGTGATCTACTAAAGTTAAAGGGGGCCCAAGTCATCTTTTATAAGTATGGGATCTACAGTTAATATGTGTAGATACCTAAGGGGCCTAGTTGTTAATCTATGATGGACTGGCTAACATACTAGGTCATTATAAATATAGGGTTATGGTCCCCAATTGACCTACCTTGGTTTTATTCTCTTGATTTCCATTGTCATCTGAATTTTAAGAACCCTAAGGATCAATTGGAAGGCAATAATCGTTTATCAAGTCTTCATCAAGTATTCTCCAAATATTGCTATGGATTCAGGTTTGTCTATCGTTCCATAATCTTTGATAACTTAAAGCATGATTGTCCTAGAATAAATATTCCGCATCATTCTAGGGTTTATGTATAATTAATTCCATCAAGTGGTATCAGAGCCGTAATCTTGCTTTGTTGTTGGGATTATTTGGATCGAATTGATTATGCTATTTATGATTTAATTTGGCTGAACAAAAATTGATTATGTTGTTTCTTTCTACTTCGTGTTTTCGAGTATTGTCGGAGGGTGTTGTGGATATTCTTGAATGACTACCGCGGCGTCCAATAATCCACAATTTAGTCATGATCTTGTATGCGGTACACAAGTAACACAGCTCAAAGGAAAAACTTCGCTTATGTGCTAATTTCTACGGGTGAATATTCGGAACTATAAAGTCTTGAGCCGAAAGAGAGAAATCTCTTAATTTCATGCAAGTAAGTCTCAGATTATCATTGTGGCTAGTAGGATATCATCCACATATAAAACCGTAAAATATATTTACTCCCACCGAACTTGTGGTAGACACAATCATCAACCGTATTTATCGTGGAAACCAAATGACAATACAACTTGATGAAATTTGTAATACCACCGACGGATGCTTGTTTGAGTCCATAGATGGATTTCTTGAGTTTGCATACCATATCCTTTGAATCTTTTGAAACCAAGGTTTCTGATTGCACCATATAAATTGTTTCTTCAATGTCTCCATTAAGAAACGCAGTCTTAACGTCCATCTGATGTAACTCTAGGTCATAATGTGCCACTAATGCCATGATGATTCTAAAAGAGTCTTTCGAAAAAACCGGAGAGAAAGACTCTTTATAATCTATTCCTTCTTTCTGAGTAAATTCCTTAGCGACAAGACGTGCCTTATGTCTTTCCGCATTGTCCTGTGAATTCCTTTTGGTTTTAAATATCCATTTGCAACCAATAGGTTTCACTCCTTCTGGCAATGGGACAAGATCCCATACATCATTGTCTTTCATTAATTTAATCTCACCATCCATAGCGTCTATCCACTTTTGAGAGTTAGAACTACCAATGGCCTCATGAAAGTTGATTGGATCATCTTCCAATTGACCAATGTCTACCTCTTGTTCATTTAGAAATACCAAGTAATCATCCGAAACGGCACTTCGTCTCTCTCTAGTGGATCTTCTTAAAGGCACTTGTTCTTGAGGTTGTTGAGCTTGTTCCTCATGGACAACTAGAGGGATATTGACAATGTCTTCTTGATCCAAATTTTGTTCTTGAACCACATCAGGATTGAGATCCAAATCATGGTCAAGGACAATTGTAGGAAGAGATCGAAATGGTAATCGGAACCTCTTCAAAGACAAAATCATCTCTAACTTGTCCCCCCACAAGATCAACATCCTCAAAGAATTGAGCATTTCCCGTGTCAAAAAAGTTTCTGGATTTGGGATCGTAAAACTTAAAGCCCCTTGACCTTTCAGAGTAACCAACAAAGTAACTACTAACAGTCCTTGAGTCCAACTTCTTTTCATTAGGCCTGTAAGGCCTAGCCTCAGCTGGACATCCCCAGATGTGTAAATGCCTTAATACAGGTTTCTTGCATGTCTATAGTTCATAAGGGGTTTTGTTAGCCGCCTTTGTGGGTACCCTGTTAAGGAGATAAACTGCAGTCTTTAATGCCCCTCTCCAGAGTGAGTCTGGTAAAGTAGTATGACTAACCATACTTCTCACCATTTCCTGTAAAGTTCGATTTCGTCTTTCAGCAACACCATTCATGCTAGGTTTGCCTGGCATGGTGTACTGAGGGACGATACTGCACTCCTCTAGGTATTTAGCAAAAGGACCAGACGTTGTTCACTCGATCCGTCATTTCGCCATAGTATTCACCACCACGATCAGATTTGACTTTCTTTATTGTTTTGCCATGTTGATTTTCAACCTCGGCCTTAAACTTTTTGAATATATCCAATGCCTGTGACTTTTCATGGATCAAATATAGGTAACCATAACTAGAGTAATCGTCTATGAATGTAATGAAATATTCTTGACCATTCCACGAGGGTGTAGGAAATGGTCCACATATATCTGTATGAATTAATTCCAAAACATTCTTAGCTCTCTCAGCTTTTAATTTACTTTTGTCTGTTTGTTTTCCCTTAATACACTCAACACATATTTCATAATCCGATTTGTCAAGTGTTTCGATAATTCCGTCTCGACACAAGCCTTTGCATTCTCTCGTTTTGATATATGTCCTAATCGCTTGTGCCATAATGACATGGAATTATTGTTAGTAAATTTGCGTTTAGTACCACGTGTTTCCACATGCAGTGTTTTTCATGATATGAAGCAACAAAGATCCAACATATAAAGATTATCATAAACCGACAAAGTACTAGATCCAATAAACTTAGAATTATACGAGAAACGACATTCACCATTTGCAAATGAACAAGTAAATCCTTCTTTGTCCAAAACCGAAATGGAAACCAAATTCCGTCTAAAAGACGGTACTCACACGTGTCTCATACAAATCTATATAAAATCCAGACTTTAATAGTAATCTAAATGTTCCGATTGCTTCAACTTAAATAGAATTGTCGTTCCCCACATAGATGAATCTTTCAAAGATCACTGCTTTCTGAGCTTCAGTGCAACCCCGCATAGACACACTAATGTGAGTAGAAGAACCAGAGTCTAACCACCAAGTATGTCTAGGCACCGAAACCAAATTAACCTCGTAACAAACAAAAGCAAGAGATATACTCTTTTCTTTACACGCCATGCGTGGTATTTAGGCAATCTCTCTTCATATGATCCATTTCCATACGTAAAAGCAACCCGGATCCTTATCTTGTCCTCGACGTTGATGTTGCTAAATCCTTAGCTTGTCCCTTTGATACTTTATATTGCTTTTTCTTTGGCTCATTGACCGCAGCTTTAGCCTTCCTTTTCTTGTTATAGCCCGAAGAGGAAGTCGCAAAGTGAGCACTCTCAGCCTTTTTCGTACTTTAACCTTGATTCCTCTTGCACACACAATGAAATGAACTCATTAAGAGTCCACTTTTCCTTCCGGCAATTGAATGTTACTTCAAATTGCCCAAACGTGGTGGAAGAGAGATCATAACCATATGAACAAGCATGTCATCCGACGCTCGAACTTGAGAGCCTTAAGTTTAGATGCCAAATCGTCATCCCCATAATGTACTCACGCACGTTCCCTTTACCTTTATACCTCATGGCAACAAGATTACGCAAAAGCGTGCTTGTTTCTGCCCTTTCATTCTTAGCAAAACACTTTTCAAGCTCTGTAAGGAACGTTATTGCAACTTTCTCATCATCTATATCGCCTCTGAATGATTCTCGGGATAATTTTCTTCATGATCATAAAGACACATGCGATTTTGAAAGCATTCCCACTTTTCTATATCCTTCTTAGCTTGAGATGTACTCGTCTTGTCAGTCGCCAGGTTTTGGCTCCCCGAGTGCAAGGTCTAGATCCATAACTCCTAACAATCCGCACATTTTCTTTTGCCTCTTAAAATTCATCCCATTCAAGATGAGAATCGAGTTGATGTTAGCGTATACATTAGAAGCCGGATGAAGTAACTGAATAGAGAACAAAAAATAAAACAAATAAGCTCACATATTACTTTAAGCATATAAATGTTTGAAATTAAAATTATCCCATTACAAGAAAATCAACACAACATTAATTTTAATCTTTGGATAGAAAATTAACTTGCAAGTGATTTTCTTGAAGTAGAAATCAAATATTAACAAAGAAAACTCGTCAAATACCAAGCCTTTCTTTGAACCGACTCAATATTCACATGGACACTTAATAATTGTTACATATTTATCCCCACAAACGAATTTGAATTTCTGCCAAATAATAGCCTTCCTTTGGGTCTACCATTACCTGCATGAAAAACAAACACGCAAAAGAACTTCAAATAATCATGTATTTTAAATTAAAAAATTTCATAGGAGAGGTTACTTTGATAACATGCTACGAAAATTTAATAACATAAAATACAAGATGTGTTCGAATAAACGAACCCAAAGTAATTTTAAACATGGGCATAACTTAAACATTATTATTGAAATTTAAAATTATTAAGTCCATAATAATAATTTCAATAAATAATATTTACTTAATCCAAATATCACTAATAATCACACAAACCAAACAATTTCCAAGAAAATCAATCAATGGCAGCCAACATTGAATCTTTAAAGCACAAATTCATAGAGAGGGGTAAAGAAAAATTGCTATCTCGAAAAGGGTACTCCGAATTTGGAGTTGGGGCTGAATCTTACCATTGTAATGAACCGAATCTGGTCGGTTTCTTCCGTTCGATTTCCGATAAATTTGGGGTGGATTTTTTGGTGTTCTTTAAAGAACCCTTTAGTTATATATCATCACACTCGTGCCGCATTAGACGTGTCCAAACTGCTATAACCTGCCAGCTAAGCTGTTATAACCTACGGTTAAAAAATTTCGATTAAGTCTTAATCAGTAACCTAATCCGTTAACCGTGTACTAACGTTTGTTACGGTTATACGGTTAACTATACACGGTTACACGGTTAGTACACTGCTACTCCGTTACTAAAATGTGCTTTTTTCGCTTGGTCCTTTTTTAACTAATATGATTTTAACTTTTGTAACCTCTTGTATAACCCCTTTTTATTTTTTTTTATTTTTTTTGAATAAAGAATACAATTTGAGATGTTACTTATTAATGATTTTTTTTTGGAAAAAGTTATAAAAAAAAGTTAAGAATTTTTAAATAAATGAAATTTTAGCAACGAAAATATGTGTTCATAACATGATTTTTTAATGCTTTTTTTTTTTTTTTTTTGGTTAAGCAAAGCTATTTGAGAAATATTTCTTTTAAAAAACAGTTTTTAACAATTTTTTTGGAAGAAAATAGTTAACTTTTTAAATGATTTTTAACTAGTTTTATAAAAAAGTTAACTTTTTTATTTTTTTTTAATTTTTTTTTGGATAAAGAAGACCATTTTAGACTTTTGTTTACTATATACATTTTTTGCAAAAGATATATAAAAAAAGTTATGAATTTTGGAAAGAAATAAAACTTAACTTTTTTAAAAATAAAACGAAAAGTATATAAAATAAAAAAGGGATCTGTACCCTTAAATTTTATTAATTAAATAAAATTACAAAAGAGGGGGACAACCAACCTTACCCTTTTATAATTAAGGGGTGTGGGCCTTGCCTGGGAAAGTGGGGTGGGCGCCTGGGCGGTCAAATCAAAGTACCGTTGAGCGTGACAAGAGCCGTTTGGGGGGGATTAATAATTAATTCAAAATTTGAAATTTGAATTTCAAATTTCAAAATTTCAAGGT
>JAFEMH010007603.1:0-83242 GCA_022495995.1 Adenophora triphylla var. japonica
GTGAGTGTGTGTTTCTTCCTCTTCTCTCGAATTTGACAGAGTAACTTTACTTCCAGAAATCCCCCCCCCCAAAATGATCAGCAAAGCCTTATATTTATAGGCTGCTGAAGGAGACCTCCCATGTCGTACGACATGGGGATTTAACCGCCTTAGGGTCGTCCTGTGTCGGACGACACCGGTCATTCTGAGGACAGAGTGGGCCAAAGCTCGAGGCAGCGGCCCAAGAGACAAATGAATAAATAAATAAGGAAGGCCCAAAATTAAAATGTATTTTAAAAAGGAAATAAGCCCAAAACTAAATGCAAGGCTCAATGAAAGCATACCCAAAAACACGAGTTCGGGTCGGGGTACTCACAGCGATCCATATTCGTAAGCTCTTTCTCAATCTCTCATTTGTTTCTTAATCTATCACCATAAGTGTTGTTTTACATCTACTTGCAGACGAGTTGATTAGGGCAAAATGTCAAAAACCGCGATTTGGAATCTAAAGGGAAGTGAATTTTTTCACAAATTCTCGTGGTTTTGATATGGAATTTTTGTTGTTCTATTCTTCAGTTTTTAATCACTCTTCAAAGTTTGTGCTTGATTTAGTAATGAATACGGGGATGAAGACCAAAAAAGATATGACCAAGGATTCTACTCTATTTTCGGCTTTTGACAAAAGGTTAAGGTTAGTGTTCCCTTTTTATATATTTCTAATATTGAACTCTTTACATAAGATATGCTCGATTTGCTGATGAATTGGTGTTGAAATTTTCACTTTCTTCATTGTGATAGATATGCTAATGAGTTACTACGATTTCGTCGAAGAAGCATTGAAGGATTTCCGGGTTGTAGGTTCTCTGATGCTATCTGTTTTGTGTATGTTTTTTTTTAAAGCGAAAAGGGCCAAGCCCCTAAATTTATTAATAAAACAAACAAGTAGACTTAGAGTAAGTTTTAGGTTCATCCTATATCAAATACATGGTTTGGTTCATTGATGTATGGTTTGTTTGGCCTTGGCTTCCACTGGCCAAATTCTTACTACCTTCACAATTACACTTCCTAATTTATGTCATGGAACCTCAGCGGGTAAACAGGCCTTTGATTTGATTATAGTGTGTTTTGTTATCTTCCACTTTTTCATTTTTCGCCTCTCCTTTGTATGCTTCGAGTTGAATTTATTGCTCGTGTTCATACTCCATGATGAGCATGAGTTTATTTACCTGTTGGACTCTCGGCTTCTTTCTATGTAGATAGTCACCAAACAAAATAGGTCATTGACCATAGACCTTGTGCGTACGTAAGAATCTACCAACGTGACTCATCCACGACACTGGTCGACTTATCACATGTCTGAAGAATGTTTTGCTTCAAAGACTAGAACCTGGAGCGATATTGAGGTGTATGGATTTAGAGAATAAGGAACTCTTCTCAAAAAGCGTATGGACCTGCTGATTTCTTTTTCTGGCTATTATACCGCAATATAAAATATTATTTATTTCTTATGTCTTCTTGCAGGACCCCTTTTTAGTAATATCAAAAATTGTCGAGAGAGGGATACCTGTTCCAATTTGCAAAACAGAAGTTCTGAAAATGATCTTATTCTTAGCCCAATATGGAAACCTATATTTTTGAACATCCAACAAGTTGAAAGCAAGGTATACGCAAAGAAATTCTCTTCAAAGGCTAATATATGAGTTTATACTTTATATACATCATGCCTGTGGTGGGAATACCTAAGCCGCTTATGTGATGTCCAAATTAGACCTCAGCTTTTTTCTTCCTTTCATTTGCTTTATTAAACTTGTGCAGGACAATCCATTGATTATCGAGAGTGCTTCAACTTTAATAGCAATGGAAAGCACGATTTGCTTGGGTATGTGCACTGCCATGAGAAACTTCTCATTTCTCTTTTATTTGCTGTAAGCAAATGGTGATTTTGTATTGTTTTCATCTCAGTGCCACTCAGAAAAGTTCAGAAATCGCTAGCTGACTTGTAGAAGCTACATTCCACTAGACAGGGAGATCATTTATATGTACCCACTTGTCTATCCTTATTGCTGGAGTGGGTGAGCAGACTATAAGGAGATGGAGGTACGTACTTCAATCACTCGGTCCTGTCTTTCTTGTTTTTTTTTTTTTTTTGTGCGTGTGTGTGTTCTTGAGCTCAAGAATGAAATTTTTCTTAAAGGGGTTTAGTTTCCTTGAATGTTCTTTTCGGGACGTGTGTTTTAGATGCCGATAAAAGAGAGACTGAAAGTATCACCGGGCGCTGTTGCTTCACGTGATATAGTCCAATTTGTTCCATTCTGGGATGTACAGAAGTAAGACACATCTCGTGTGTGTGGATACATACCTGTGCTAGATTTATTTTTATTTTATTTTATTTATTTATTATTATATATACTCCCTCCGTCCCACCAAAACCGAGACCAACTTTTGGGCACGCGGATTAAGGAAAAGTAAGAGAGAGAAAAAGTGAAAGAAAATGTTGCGAGTACCAAGAATTAAATAGGAGAGAGAATGAGTGGGAGGAAAAGTTAGGAGAGAGAATGTTGGAGTGTAAAAGCGAAATAGTGGGAGAGAATGAGCTGCAGAAATAGAAGATTCCCTTGCCATTCTTTGGGAAGTATCGCCTTGTAGGGGACTTAACCAAAAAGAAAAAATAAGTACTGCTTTGGGATCGGAGGGAGTATATTTTTTGGGGGGAATTTGAGGCTTATATGAGGTACTTCAGTAGTTCAATCACTTTTGGCGGAACTACCTTCACAATTCTTAACGTACATAAAAAACAAAGACTTTCATCCATATTCGCAATAGCAAAAACTGTACATAATACTGGTGGTTTCCTTTTTACGATATTGTTTCTCATTCAATTTTTTGCTCTTTGTCTGAGTTCATGGTGCCAATGCACACCATGCTTTCCAGTTTGCAAGTAAGGCCATTTCTTTCTTACTTGTGCTTGTGACGCCACATTTTGTCGTCCATTTCGTATCCTCTTACGACATGGTTGGATTTGGTTCGCTCATTCATTCTTCTAGCTAGATCGACTGAATGAGCAAGAAAATCCAACCAGAGAGCGAGTTTAACAAATGATGATATAACCATGGTGTCCCCTCCCCGTGTTTTCCTTCTGCGTGAAGGTAGGTTTGTACAGTGATCGAGATTATACAAGGTTCGTTTTTGAGCATCGAAGCTAGATGAAGTCCTTATTGTTTGAGGGTCCAAGCACATGTCAACTTGTTTATGGCCTTAAATATTGAAGTTAATTTATTTATTTTTTATCAATTGTTTTAGTGATAATTATCTCTGCTTTAGTGATAATTATCTCGGAGTAGGAACTATTGTTGCATATTACCTCATGCAGTCATGTTCATCATCATGAGGAAATTACCATCTTGAAAATAGTCTTTCGCATGTTTCTATTTTTCGTTCTTTCACCTAAATATTTGAATTCTTCTAACTTCTTTATCTCTCCACTATTTAAAAAATCTTCAACAGGTAAAGCTCGTAGAGAATCTGGATACTAGATATCATAAGTTTTTGAGCAATTTTCCTTTTCCATTTTGATCATGGATGTTTGAAATTGACTGAGACCTATTCGTAAAAATTAGGGCTAAGAAACAAATGTTGATACTTTCTCCATTTTAAAACACTTCCCATCTTCGTCCTTCTAGAAAGATACTTATTTTTTTTAAAATTGTGAAAAATTGGAAGTGCAATTTTGTGAAGTTATAACAACTAATGTTATATACAAGAAATGTATTAAAAAATTGTAATATTATTTCATTAACATTATCATCAATTTATGAAAAAATCATTGTCTAAACAGTTATTATTTTATCTTTATGTATAATTTTATACATGTGTAATTTCTTATAATTTTAATTTTTTTGAAATAGTTTTTTATTCGTGCGTTTAACGCACGGGTGTAACACTAGTTTATATATAAAAAGCTAATATCCCTAGTGATGTATCAGTACATACACACACCTGTTCACAGAAAATGCCTCAACTTTCCCCTTGCGTATTCTTATTAAATGGATCAACATTATTCTAATCTAACGGATACAGACACTTATTTTATTGTGGTTATTATTATTGCTATGGCCACCATCACTATTGTTTTGAATTTATTTAAGGCTTAAGTTTGACCTAAATGAACAGTACACTCATCAACTTTCATAGTTCATACTCCCTCCGTCCCGGAACAATCTTCACAAACACTGTTTACACTGATTTTAAGGAGGAAGTATTATATTGAAAGTGTTGTGAGTGTGAAAATAAAATATGGCAGAAGAATAGTGGAGAATAGTAAATTATAATGCTGTTGTAGTATTAAAATAACGCAGGAGAGAAATGAGCGATAATAGTAAAGATTCCTTTCCATTTGGGTAAGTTTTAAATGCTATAAGTAAGTTTTTGACGCCCAAAAAGAAAGTGTACAAGATTGTCTCTACGGAGGAGTATGTGACCATTTGTTAACTATTGGGATCAATTGAATATTCTCATCTAACTATTAAAAAAATTAGAGTTAATGAGTGACATTTTCAAATCTCGCTAATAAATTTCTATACTATTTTGTAAATGTCACTCTTATTTTTCATAGTTATTTAATTTCACATTTATGTGATTTCACAGCTTATAATAAATTGATTTTTCTTCAAAATTTTAAAATGCAATATCTTAAAATCAATAAATCGAAAAATAATTTTATGCAAAACCTTGAATTAAGTTAAGCTAAAGAAGATTTCAATTAATCTAGGTCCTCTCTTTAGACTTCCATGTAAAATCAAATTCGTTCTTCAATTGTATTCAAGTAAAATAATCTAATTGTTCTTCAGTTCCTGTAAATTAAACAGATGGATTATGGATTTGTCATTTTGGACAAGTTTTAGGACATGGCCACAAGTTGCCAAGAAAAATCGAAACTTTATCAATCATTTTAGTCGATTATGATTCAGTTAGTAATGCCTTCCTATATTTATCGGCGACGTTAATTAGTAGATCTGTCTGTTGCGTGACAGGAGGCGATGGAAATCAGGGTGGTTCGGTAAAACAACGGCGGAGATGATGGGGAGTATTGGAGAGGTGGTGAACATGATAAGAGGAAGGGAGGAGTGTCGATTTTTTGTGTTGATGCTGTTAGGTAAAGCGACGATGGGGAGTGAAGTGAATTGAAGGCAGACGATGAACTCAATGATGTAGGCAATGAAGAGTTCAAAGTGGAAGGATTGATGATGAATGTGCGGTGGGGGTTGAGACCTAGGTAGGGTTTCTAGTGTTGCGGAAAAGATTGGCCAATGTAGAGAGAAAGGTGGGGTTAGATTGAGTATTACAAGATAATATAAAAGGGGCGAGGGATTAATTGATAAAATCGATTTTAACTCATGTATCATAAAGTATACTCCCTCCGTCCCAGCGAAAAATGCACAAAATGGAGAGGGCACGCAAAATAAGAAATGTGATGTAGGAAAGAGAAAAAGTTTAAATGTTGTAAGCATTTAAAAATTAAATAGGAGAGAGAATGAGGGAGGTGATGTAAGAAAGAATGTTGTGAGCTGTAAAAGTAAAGTAGGAGAGAGAATGAGTGGAGAGAATAATGATTTAAGGTTTCCTTTTGAAAGTGCGCTTTTAAACGACGCCCCCAAAAAGCGAAAATCACTTTTGAGTTGAGACGGAAGGAGTATTATGAAATGTTGTGTTTTTATTGATAAATTTAACCCTATCTCGAAGACTTATGGTTAAAAACCCCCCAATAAATTAACAACATATTTTCATTTGTATAACTAACATTAATAAGGATTATCTATTGCGGAGTACTTGGTTGGCTCTCTTCATCTTCTTTCTTCGCAGGATAATTTTATAAGTTCAGCAATCTTAATATAATAATTTTGAAAAAGAACTTATATTTTTGGGGAAAAAAATTGCAAATAATAATATTTTTATGAGACGAAAGAGTATATAGTAAAATGCAATTAAAATAAAAAAATAACAACATTTATACACTCATATGAAGCGAATTGGTGAATGACTGCTACTACTGATCGATAGTTACACAAAAATTGTATCATATTATTAATTTTTTTTGCGTATTATTTATACATTATGAATTTTATTTTATTAAAAACATAAAAATAAAATATATATTTTGGGAGAACCAAAATGATTATAAAGCCATTATTTATATGGACTAAGGTAATTCAAACATTATCTATTTAATTTTTTTTTTTTAGCAAACGGTAGATTCGTTTTCATTCATATTAAAAAAGATGACACTCCACAAAGCGCCTGGAGCAGCCACCCCAATTGACAATAGTAAATCTATCTCTTAGCCTACAACAAAGATATTTTCTATCTAAATCTTGAAAACTGTCTTAATTAATCTGACATTTAAGAAATTCCCCATCCGATAATATATTGTGTTGAGCATTTGAATTGCTGAATCCGGGTTGACGAGAAAACGCCCACCAGATATCTCAAAATCCACGAACCATCCTTGTGTAGTAGGAACATTGACATCCATTTCATTGTGCAAAAATTCAAATATCGTCGCCATTACAAGAAGATAAAAACAATAAATAACAAAACAAACAAACATAGGCTCTCACAGAAAAAACAAAATAAAGGCTCTCATGAGGAGAGAAAATAACAGACTCTCAAAGAAGGAGAGAGATATTATACAATAAAAGGAAAATTTCAACATCACAATTGTTTATAATTTCAAAAAATTGAGATTATAAACAATTGTGTTGTTGTGAAACAATCAAATCACCAAAGAAAAGGATAGGCAATCAGCCGAAGACGGTAACTTTGTTCGGTAAGGTTTGGAAGAACCGTTGTTATGTTTATCTATTTACTTTTGAGTCTGTATATAGTATGTTTTTTTTTTTTTTTTTTTGATGTTTGACTCTGAATATGATTTTTTTGTAACAGATATTTTTTTTGGTGAAATTTCTAACCACCTGATAACAATTTTAGCAGGCAGGGCGACAGAAGGCAAATGCAACTTTGAAACCACAATATTTTTTACCAAAAGAATATAGCAATTAATTGTTGTTATAGGAAAATCGTCACTTTTTGAATTGGCATTTTCAAACTATTTTATTACTTTCTTAAAATCATATAATTAATGAGTAATTTATTAGCACTCCTTCGTTTCAAACTAAAATCTATTTTTTAACAATTTTTTTAGAAATCATATAAATATTTTTCACCCCTTCTCTATTTTTTATGTATACGTCCATTTTTTATAAGTGAAAATAATGCAATAAGAAATAATAAGTAAGTTATTATTTCAATTCCCATACATCAACTGAAACTTATTTTTATTTTTATTTTTTGTAACGGACAGAAGGATTAGTACTAATCTCATGAAATTAAGAGTAATTAAAAGTCTTGTCCAGGAATGATTAAGGCGGTACAAATTAAAGCTTTGTCAGACACCATTAACCATGTGAAAATGGGTAGCTTGAGATATTGTATAATCAGATAGGCCCCATACTTATAGTTAGGCTCCGTTTGTTTGGAGAAAAATATTTTTTGAAAAATATTTTTTTCATTTTTTGGTGTTTGTTTTGCATAGAAAAATTGAGAAAATATTTTACGCTAAAAATGTTTATCTCATTTTTCGAAAAATATTTTCATTTTTCGAAAAACATTTTGCAGGAAATCATTTTTCGAAAAATGTTTTACGCTAAACAAACGGAGCCTTAGTAATAAGATGATACTCCTCCCGTCCCGAAATTATTACTTAGATAAAATAAAGGTATTTTGTACAATAATTTTTTATTTAATTAATTATCCTAATGAACATTTAAAAATTATTATTGATATTATTTATAACAGTGTATTAAAAATAAGTTTTAAGTTTTCATTAAAATAATTAAATTTGTTATTCAAAATAATTTAGTGATAATAATGGAAAAATAGAAAAAATCATTTTGAGAGAAAAGAGAGGGAGTACGACAAAACCGCGTACTAATTACTTTGGGAAAAAGCTTGGAACCTTTCTGGAAATAGGATTAATATATTGCTTCTGGTATAATAATTTCCTTTAGTCAAACATTAATAGTAGATAGTAATCATGCTGTCAATTATGATCACTAAAGATAAGATTGTTTTTTAATCACATATCTTAAATTTCTAATAATAATTAAACAAGCTAAAGTCTTACTGCCTAACTATGTAGTAATAATTTATGTAAATATACCAAAATAAGTTAAGCATTGCATGGTGCTTATTGATTTTCGTCACAAGGGTAATTTAAATGTGTGAATCTTTGTATGATTATTGTTTATTTTACCAACAATATGTGAGGCTAACAGGAAACAACTTTGTCCTATCCTTGTTCTGGCCTCATCTATTACTCAATCTTTCCTAAAAGACAATTTTATTTTAATTTCAGTGATCAATGAAACTAAATAATAATCAATTCTTTATAAAAAAATTAATATTTTTCTAATTTTAAAAATTGTTCTTAATTTATTATTTTATGTAAAAGATATATTACTCTTTCCATCCCAAAATAAATAATAAAAAAAATTAAATTTCCTATTGGTCAAGAGAAAAATTGATTTTTTAGTCATTTACATTATAAGAAAATACCATCAGTACATATTTTAGAGTTTCATGATGATAAAAGAAATCATGAAAATTTGATTAAATTTCAATTAAGCTAGTCAATAAACTAAAATGAGATTATTTTTCATGAGGTGTAACATAAAATCTCAGACACCTATATTGTTGATAATATTTTTCAATTAAGATGGTCATATTATAACCATTTTTTTAACGAGTAACCAAAATTAATGTGCTATAGTTCTTCTGTCCCAAAATAAAGTTTTTATTACTCCCCCCGTCCCACCTCAAGGTTTCATGGGTGGATTTACACGCTTCTTAAGAAAAGTTTTTAAAGTAGGTAGAAAATTTGAGGAGAGAGAATGTAAAAATTAAATGTGTGGTAGGAAATAAGAGAGAGAATGTAAAAGTTAAAAATACTCCCTCCGTCCCAGATCATGAATATATGGGGTGGAATTCACGCTTTTTAAGAAATTTTTTAAAAAATAAATAAAAGTTAAATGTGGGATAGGAAATAGTAGTTAAATGTGTGGTAGGGAATAGGAGAGGGAATGTAAAAGTTAAAAATATTTAATAGGAGAGAGAATGAGTGGAAAGAATGGTAGTTAAATGTGTGGTAGGAATATATAGAATGTATAAGTGATATAATGAATGATTTTTTTGTAAATATATGGAGTTGATAAGGGTATAAATATATTCAAAAACTTGCCATTTATGGAAATGAACTCTTGATCTGAGACGGACCAAAAGGGAAAGATGAATCCTTGGTCTGGGACGGAGGGAGTATTTAATATGAGAGAGAATGAGTAGAAGGAATAGTAAGTTAATGATTGATTTTTTTATAAATATGTTAACTTTATAAGGGTATAATGAATGATTTTTTTGTAAATATATAGAGATGATAAGGGTATAAATATATGAAAACTTTCCATTTAAGCGTAGTGAACCTCAAGCGGACGACCCAAAAGGAAAAGGTGAAACCTTAAAGTGGGACGGAGGGAGTATTTTTTATTTTTTTTTGCCTGTCTTAGATCTGTCCTATAGTAAGCTTTTTACTGATTTAATTTTTAAATGAACAACTATTTTCCATCAATTTTCTTTCTCTATTATATTTTTTCATGCTCATAATATACTCCCTCCGTCCTGTTAAGAATCAAAATACTGCTCAACCAAGCGAGGCGCCCGCCTCACCAAAGGCCAGTGCGCCCGCCTCACCTTGCTCAAACCAATGCCGAAGCTGAGCAACGCTGGGAGGCGCCGCCTGTCCCACACCATGCGCCCGCCAATCAAGCTGCCGCAGCCAAGACCGGTGTTTCGTTGCTCAAGCGGCCGCCTCTTCCCATGGCATGCGCCCGCCTCAAGATACAAACCAACATACATCCAGTTGTCGTTCCACTTCAGATTAGCTTAGGATTTTGTGCTTTTGGTTTATCTGTATATATGTTCCTTGGGAACTAGAAAAGACACAAACCTCGTATATATATCTCCTTGAATCAATGGAAATATTATCATTTGCCACACAAATTTTACATGGTATCGTAGCCTTGTGATCAATAAAACCAATTCCTTCCTCTCGCCTGCCATCTTCTTCACTCCGCCATGGCCGGCCAAACCTCCAACGTCATCCCTAACACCGATGAACCCACCGCCCCATCCTCTTGGTTAATCTCTCCCACGCAAGACCCTAACACCTCTCACCTACCTAGTTTGGTCATCCCAAGTGACGTCCCTTCTTTTGGCCTAGATCTCCCGCAATATGTAGATGGCACCCACCCCGCACCCACCGAAATCGTCACACCGACGGCAAAGAGACACCAAACCCAGCCTTCAAAACCTGGAATAGACAGTATCGGCTCATTCTTAGTGCCCTTCTTGGAACCTTGGACAACTCTGTCGCTCCCCTTGTTTATCAAGCCAAAACCTCCAACGAGGCTTGGACAATCCTCAAGACAACCTACGCCAATCGCTCCAGAGGTCACATACTTCAACTCAAAGACAATCTTTCGTCTATCACCAAATCTTCCCTCTCTATCTCAGTTTACATGCAAGCTATCAAATCATGCACCGACAAACTAGCCATTTTGGGAAAACCCCTAGATTCCGAAGACCTTGTTGCCACCGTTCTCAAGGGTCTCGACTATGACACCTACAAACCCATACGATTCCGTTCGTGCCCGTGATTTACCCCATCACCTTTGAAGCCCTTCATGAGAAGCTCATTCATCATGAGCTTACTCTTAAGCAACAAACTTCCTCATCTCCCTTCCCTATCTCAAACCATGTTGCCCAAACTAAAACCATTTTTCCCACACACCTACCCGTCCTTACCCAAACCATCCTATACTGCCAACACCCCCACAAAACCGAACCACTACTTCACCCAATCCATTCAAGGGAAAATGTCAATATTGCAGGTATGTTGGCCATGTCATATCCCAGCCGGCCGGCAGCTCAAACGCGATTACCCCACTCAACTTTTCCTCCTCCACCTTCCTCAACCCGCACCAATCGCCCAAACACATCCCATTCCCATCCACAAGCCCACACCGTGTCGCCCCTCCCTCGAACCATGTCGTTTCTTGGCTTGTGGATAGTGGTGCAACTCATCACTTAACCAATGATCTCTCCACTCTCGCTTCTTCATCACCCTTACGATGGGAGTGATGACGTTATCATCGGTGATGGCTCTTCACTCCCCATCGCAAATATAGGTTCTTTCGTTATTCCCACCTCTAACTCTACTCTACAATTTCATAATGTTCTCGCATGTTCCTCTAATTTCCAAAAATATTATCTCGTCTCTCAATTCTCGCAAAGATAACAATGCTTCTATAGAATTCTCACAATCTTCCTTTCTTTTTAAGGAACTCTCGACCCAACAAATCCTTCTTCAAGGAACAATTGACCATGGAGTATACGTTTGGCATCCCAACGGACCTCAAGCTCTCATCTGCACCGCCTCAACATCCCTTCAAACTTGGCATCATAGACTAGTGGCACCCCTCCTCCCCCATTATATCCCATTTAAATAAGTCCTTCTCTTTAAGCATTCCTTTCAATAAAACCATGTCTCATTGTAATCCCGTCTCACCAATAAAAGTCACAAACTTCCCTTTTCTACTTCATCCTTACAAACAAATGCTCCTTGAACTTGTATTTTCCGACGTATGGACCTCCCCGCTTTACTCTTACGACAACTACAAATACTATGTGATTTTTGTTGACCACTTTACAAAATATACATGGCTCTATCCCCTTAAACAAAAATCGACACCTTTCCCACATTCGCCGCTTCAAAGCTCTTGTAGAAAAATTTTTCGCTCGCCCCATTGTTCAATTTTTCTCTCGACAACGGCGGTGAGTATCTCAAACTCACTCCCTCTCTTCTTCAAAATGGCATCTCTCACTTAACCTCTCCACCACATACTCCGAACACAACGGCTTTGCCGAACGTCGTCACCGACACTTAGTCGAAACAGCCCTCTCACTTCTATCCTACGCAAAGCTTCCGCTCATTTTCCGGGTCTCATGCCCTCACAACCGCAGCCTCTACCTAATCAATAGACTTCCCACCCCCACCCTACAAAATGACTCTCCATACCTAAGACTATTTCAAAATCACCCAACTACTTAAACTACGTAGCTTTGGGTGTTTGTGCTACCCATGGCTCAAACCATACTCACCTCACAAACTTGCACCAAAATCTACACCATGTATTTTTGTTGGGTACTCCTCCTCTCAAAGTGCATACCACTGCCTCGACCCAACCACTAACAAAGTCTATACTCTCTCGCCATGTTCGATTTGTTGAAACAATATTTCCCTACTCAACTCTCACCACAAACTCTACCGCATCTCCTACTTCTCTCACTGCATTGAATGGTGTTCCATCTCCATTCCAATCCTCCAAAACACATCCACTACAAACAATAACCAAACAATACCTACAACATCTCCCACCCCACCAAACACAAACACTCACCCGCAACCTACTCTCCTCATACTCACCCGAACCGGCCCCACAAAAATACTAACCCAAACACCTCGCCCATTACTAACCCAAACAACCCAACATCGCTCCACCCAACCCTCCACCCACCCGCACTATGTAAACCAGACATTATCCTACGGCATCCGAAAACCCAATCCCAAATATGCCAATCTTGCTACCCTTCCTTCCCCTTCCTCACTTCCAACCTCAACCAAGCAAGCACTTTCCACACCTCATTGACGTGCCGCCATGCAAGAAGAATACGATGCTCTCATGCGTAATACTACATGGTCTCTTGTTCCGTCCCATGAAGCCCCAAACATAGTCGGGTGCAAATGGGTGTTCCGCATAAAATACAACCCCGACAACACTATACACAAATACAAAGATCGCCTTGTCGCCAAGGGCTTCCATCAACGCCCTGGTCTTGACTACTCCGACACATTCAGTCCCGTAGTCAAACCCGTAACAATACGTCTTGTTCTCTCTCTTGCCATCACCCGTGGTTGGTCCCTTCGCCAACTAGACATCAACAACGCCTTCCTTCAAGGCAATCTTCCCGAAACAGTCTTTATGTCTCAACCTCCGGGTTTTCAAAATACTCTTCTTCCCTCTCATGTGTGTCGCCTCTCAAAAGCCATCTACGGCTTAAAGCAAGCACCTCGTGCTTGGTACACCGCTCTAAAACAATTTCTTCTCTCCTTTGGCTTTCATTCATCTCTGTCTGATCCCTCTCTTTTCATTTACTCTCATAACTCCAACTATCTTCTTCTTCTTGTCTACGTTGACGACATAGTCATCACAGGTCCATCAAACTCCTTTCTATCTACATTCATTACAAGTCTCTCAACTCGTTTCTCCCTAAAAGATCTAGGCCCACTCTCATATTTTCTGGGAATAGAAGTCACACCAAATTCGGATGGTCTCATACTCACTCAGTCTAAATATATAAGTGATATCCTCCACAAGCACAGCATGGACAACTCCAAACCCTCTCCCACCCCCATGGCTACCTATCCTTCTCTCTCAGCTCTTCCCCGCACACCCATCTGCAACCCAACCGAATTTCGAGCCATTATTGGTAGCCTTCAATATCTCTCCCTCACTCGACCCGATATTGCCTTTTCTGTAAACAAATTAGCCCAATTTCTTCATCACCCCCAAGAAGTTCACTGGGTATCCCTCAAAAGGTTGCTACGCTACCTACATGGTACCTTACACTTGGGACTACAACTTTTCAAACACACCCCACCTATTCTTCATGCCTTCTGTGATGCGGATTGGGCAGGAGACAAGGACGATTTCATGTCCACCACAGGTTTCATTGTCTACCTAGGCCGCAACCCCGTCACATGGTCTTCAAAGAAACAACGAGCTTTAGCTCGCTCTTCTACTGAAGCCGAGTTCCGAGCTGTCGCTGCCACTACCGCTGAGCTCATTTGGATTAAAAACCTCTTGTCCGAGCTTGGTATTAACCTCACTACAACTCCGGCCATTTACTGCGACAACCTAGGTGCAGTATCTTACTCTGCCAATCCAGTATTCCACTCACGGATGAAGCATCTCGCCCTAGCCTTTCACTTTGTGCGAGAACAAGTCAACCTTGGCACCCTGCGTATCCAGCACATTTCAGGCCGTGACCAGCTCGCAGATGCTCTTACAAAAGCCCTCTCCCGAGCTCGGTTTCAATCGCTTGTTTCCAAGATTGGACTCACACAAGGATCGTCCATCTTGCGGGGGCGTGTTAAGAATCAAAATACTGCTCAACCAAGCGAGGCGCCCGCCTCACCAAAGGCCAGGCGCCCGCCTCACCTTGCTCAAACCAATGCTGGCTATCGCCTGAGGCGCCCGCCTGCCCCACACCATGCGCCCGCCTCAACTGTCGTTGCACAAGACTGGTGTTTCTGTTGCTCAAGCGGCCGCCTCTTCCCATGGCATGCGCCCGCCTCAAGATACAAACCAACAGACATCCAGTTGTCGTTCCACTTCAGATTAGCTTAGGATTTTGTGCTTTTGGTTTATCTGTATATATGTTCCTTGGGAACTAGAAAAGACACAAACCTTGTATATATATCTCCCTTGAATCAATGGAAATATTATCATTTGCCACACAAATTTTACACGTCCCGCTTGACTTAGGACATTTTTCCATTTTGGGCGTCCCATCCGACTTAGGACAACCCCAAAATGAAAAGTACTTTATTAATGGGATTCACATTTACACTCACAACAAATTTTCACTCATTACTCCCTATCCCACTTTCTCTCACCTACATCACTTTTCATACTCACAACATTCACCCACTTACACTTTTTCCTTAATCCCCGTGCCCAACCTAAAGTCCTAAGTCGGGCGGGACGAAGGGAGTATTATTTTTTAAATTATGTGTATTTTAAACACGGAAGTGAGATTAACGTGGTCAAGGACAATATCCGCCACGTAAGAGCCAAGGGCGAGGAAATTGACAGTGCCGCCACTACCGACGTTGATGAAACTTTAAACAGATTACAACGCAAAGGGTTCTTATTGGTTGAACTGATAAAAAAAAAATAGAAAAACAAACCTAATTCTTGCTGACCAACCCCCTAAAAGAATTTAATCTTTGACTAATTATTATTAAACACAATGCTTAGCTGGTTAAGGAAGTGTTTGTGGTCCATGTCTCCATTGTTCTAACATGGTGCCACGACTGGGTACAAACACTTGGCATCGTCTTCTTCGTCCCAAACTCCAGATTTTGTACTTAATTAAGCAACCTACATATTTTATTTAATTAGTATATCGTCAACTCACCATAATTATCTCTCAAGAAAAAAAAAAAAAAGCAAAAGAAAATCTTTAAGAAGGTACTTGATACTACCAGAAAAAAGAAAAGAAGGGCGTCTGGATCAAAATGAAGGGATTTCACAAATTACATTATCAAAAAAAAAATATTTTTTACATGATTACCTATATCGATTATTCCTTTTTTGTCAATGGAGGTGGGCTGAGCTGGTAAGTGGGGGTGCACTTGGTAGTTTTTTTTACATATCAACATTAATTTTGGGGTGTTCACAGCCACCCCTTTGGGTGGTCTTGTGTCCGCCCCTGCCGGAATACAAGCTTTGCTGACTGCACCACACAAATGCTCCACGTGAGGAAATCTGGCACGATCGTCCACCTAATATCTGCACAGTGAACACCGTAAGATAAGCCGGGGGCTTCTTCGGGTAAAAGCCCCTACGGTGTGAGAGTAATTATTTGTTATGAATAAAGCTCAAAACTGAGAAGAAGAGAGGTTATAGATAGGAAATATGTCTTACTTGACCTCCAAGGTTGAAGTTGTATATATACTCCCATAATGTGATAAGGTGATCGGGGGATAAGGTGATATGACATTATCACAGTTATCCTTGGTCACACGACACGTGTCTCGTCCCGATTAGCCCCCACATACTTTAAGCGACTTTTTCACCTTCTATGGGATTATGGGGCGCCAAAAGGTAAATTTGTCTCTTGTCTTTTCCGATGTCAATCTTTATTTGTCAGATATGGTTAGTCCCTTGTCGGGAACCGTTAGACACGTTCCAGACATCTCTCAGGCGAAATTGCCATTACGCCGGAATTGATGAATTCGCTGGCTTTTACTTGTGCCGAAATGGAATATTAGGAGAGTGGGCAAGATCACCATTTCACAAGAGTCAGTGATCTCACTCCACCTCCCCTCTGTCCTTTTGATCAATTTGACTGTAGCGATACCACCATTTCGCCAGAGTTAGTGACCTCGCCGCACCTTCCTTTGACCTCGCCCCACCTTCCTTTATCCGTTTTATATACTTTGACTTAAGCGAGATCATCATTTCGCCAAAGTCAATGATCTCGCCCCTCTTCCGTTTAGCTTGTTCACGTGGTCCTCTTAATTCGCTAGGTTCCAACATGGCGGTTTGACTATCACAGTTGACTCTTTCACGTATGTCATTACTTTATTGCTGAGTCATTCATGATATTCATACTTTACTTGACCCTTGGATTACATTTTATTTATGCACATCAGGAGCCCCTCAGTTCATAACTGGGATTATTTATGGTCATGTTGTGAACTTCATCTCGCTCTTAAATGAAATCACCTGTCTTGCTGTAAGTGCTCCAATTTGAGTGGTTAGTATTTTTGTTAGAAAACTAACAAAAGCCCTAACATCTCTAACATTTCTAACAAAGCAAGGGTAAATTGGGGATTGCTATTTGGAGTTAAACAAGTAAAGGAATCTCACAAATGTTGAATTTCCAAACCTGGGAAGCTGAACAACAAACTGTTGAATTTTTGAAAATATATTCCTCTTGTCCAAAGCCTGGAGCAGCATTTAATGAACAGTGCACGCCTACGGAAGGATCCGCGCGGATGAGAATGTCTCCCCCAGTGGCCTATAAATTGAACCCTTCTCTCTCAGTTTACACAACACAATTCGCTCACAGAAGCTATATTCTGGTGAAAGACAGAGAGAAAACAGTGGGAATCCTTAGATTGCCACCATTTTCTCTTGAGTCTTTCCCAATCTCACTCCAAACACTCTCAAATCTCTCTTAAATATACACAAGCTCAAGCTCAAATCAACACTAAAGAGGAGGATTAGAGAGAAAACATAGAGGACTTAAGTGTTATCTACTTGTTTTCTCTTTGACCAACTCTATCATCAAACACTAAACACATTCAAGCCTTGAATCCATCCAAACACAAACACAAACACAAACACAAGAAGATAGGGTTAAACCACCATTGGTAAACCCTCCTTCACCTTATCTTAAACCTCCCTCATCCATGCATGCATCTCACATTTCAAAGATGTAACTTGTTTGTTGTCCATCCCTTGCCCTAGATCCAAGAGGATCACCATGGAAGTTCATCTCCATGGATGATCTTCTACAAGGATCAACATTTCGTGTCGAACTTTTTCAAACTTCCATCCCGGCATTTGAAACCATTTGTACTGTGTGTGTGTGTGTTTGTTTTGCACATTTCGTGTTGTTTTGACTGTCCCGGAAAAATCGGTATTTTGACTGTCGGAATCATTTTCTTAACTGTTTGAACTTTTGTGCCTATGTGCTTATGTGTTTATTTGCTTTCAAAAAAAAAAATTTCAAAAAAAAAATCCAAAAAAAAAATTTCAAAAAAATTAAAAAAAAAAAGAGATTTTCAAAAAAAAAAAAAAAGATTTTCAAAAAAAAAAATCATTTTTTGCATGCATCATACTTTTTAAGACACATAAAAATTTCTATTTTACTCAGAAAAAGAAGATAGACTACTTGCACACTACGCGCACTTGGCCTTACACTGCACACTACGTCCTTAACCCGGGAAAATCCCAGTAGCAGCCTGTTTGTCCTTATTACGCCTCTCGGTGCGAGCACGGGACTACCCAAACATCCCTTGGAGCCTCGTGTCGACCATGCACTTGTCCGTGACACACTTTGTCCGAGACCCGGTTGGTTTTTAGTCTGGTCCGTGTCATGCCCGGTCTATGTATACATCTTTCCTGTCAAGCCTTAGTCGGCATACCAAGTCAATATCTTTCGGGGACCCTAATCAGTCGAAGTCATGCCAGTTTTTCACCGCGAACTTTGACCAGATATTGACTGGCGCCTTGACTTTGACTTTGACTGGCACAACTTATGCACCGACTCCCGGCATGACACTGAGTCATCAAGGATTAATGATTATTCCATGTCTAATTACGGCCTAACTAACGACGGGTCAAGATCAATTATGGACGTTTATCAGTCCGAGCCATGCCGACTTTTCGTCGAGCCCTCCGGACATGATCTTGACCTTTGACGTCAGCTTTGTCCGTAATTTACATCGAATATTCGTTAAGACTCGATTACCCGTCAGACTTTAGAATCGTTTTTCTTTTCGGTTGGTGGGACCTGCTTGCCCTACGAAACCCTTGTTCGAGGTTACAGGTTGAGGGTCCGCAGGTGTAGTGATGGGGCCCACTGATCCAGGATTCAGAGTAGTTTGCGAAAAAGAAGAGCAATCTTTTCCAACCGCTTAGGTTAATAAAACACGTTTTAAGTAAACAAGAACAAATAACTGCATGTTGCATGAGCCCTAAGCCCAAACACCAACCTGTTTCGCTTTCCCGAGTCTGAACCACACCCTTTTGTGCCTTCCACAGTAAGCAAAGTTTGGATCAAGACCCCGGGTCATCGTTTGTTCAGCTCAGTCATTCCGGAGTCAGATACTTCATCGGTTTCCTCCTTCTCTTCAGCTCAAAGTTTCAGAATGGCCAACTCAGAGGAGAAAGGTGGGGGACGTACAACTCCGCACCCCAAAAATCCGCAAAATACCGAACAGTGGAATCAGATGTTGGAACAGATAAGACAACATCAAGAGGCTCAGATCAGTCAGTTATTGGAAAGTATCAGAACCCAGGGGCTAGCAATTGTTCGCAACCCTAATGGAACCTTAACGGTTGATGCGAAGATTGGAGCTAATTACCCTCCCGGACATGCCAACTACCGTCAAATGCCCTGTTCCCTTTCGTGTGGAACTACTAATGGGCCAAGCATCCCCCAGCCTATCACTCAGCCTGCCTATCGGCCGCATCGTATCGATCTTGGTCAACTTCCCCCCGGAGCCTCTCAGTTTTCACCTTTGGGTTTCAATCGCTTGTTTCGCCCGCAGCCTTGGAATGGGTCGGCCTCGCTACTCCAAAACCTCGCCCGGCCCGGGCCATCGGTTTGGAATTGGTTAGTTCAAGATATCTCAGCCTACACTCGATACTCCTCAACAGCCCGATCTAGGTCAACCCCGCCCCGGTGCCTCTCGGGTTTCACCACCAGATTGAATCGGCTGGCTTTCGCCCCCAGCCTTGGAAGGGGCCGCTTTACTACTTCACAACATCGATCCGGTTCGGTTCATCGGCTTGGAAGGGGCCGGTTTACTACTTCACAACATCGCCTGCAGTTCGGGTCATTAGCTTGGAAGGGGTCAGTTTACTACTTCACAACATCAGTCTGGTTCGGGTCATCATCTCGGAATGGGACAGTTCGCTTCTCAGGCTCCATGGTTCAGAGGGGGCCAGCTTGCTTCCTCCAATTCTCGAAGCACACTTACCCCTATGATACTGCAAGATCACATGGGCCACCAGGCTTTTATCACAACTTCATCAGGCTCACCGTATTCACAATATCCTCCAAGCTCTACCTCGCCCCTCCTGTTGGGAAGTCCGACAAGGTCAAATGCTCCTCATCAAATTCTCCACCCGGCTGTTACGCAAGATGCTCCTCCTCATCAAGTACAGTATACACATTACCCTTGTAGTCACGTTCCTCAGTATGGTTAAGACACATTCAATCCTACTGTTACGATGCCTCAAACCTCATGTATTCAGCAGCCTTTTGGATCCGCACTCACTGCTCCCTGGTATCCACCCATTACGAGCCATATATCCTCATCTTCGACAACTGCCAGGCCTTATGAGGAGGGTTACGGTCACGATTTTAATGCTCAAATTGTCATCCCTCCCACCAGAGTACTTCCTACTATGGTTTCATTTACTAATGCCAATCTTGTGGCGGGGTCGTGCAGTCCTAGTGTTCCTATTGACTCGTCCAATGGATTATTGGTAGAACCAATTAAAAAGGTACAAGAAAAGCCTAGCAACGAGAGTATCGACGATCGCTCGACTCGGGCCATCTCACCATACCAATCTTGTGTATCGGACACGAATGAGTTTTACCAAAAGTCAAATCTCGACGCTTACATCGATGGTTACATCAAAAGGGTTCGTGCACGGGGAAGCACTACGGGTCGGAACATGTCTCACCGCTATAAACCTTACCCTTCCAACACGGCTGCAACATCCATTAAAGGAAAAAAGGCATTGTGTACAATTGACGGCATCCAAAAGCAACCAAGAAATGGTGGTCCTCTAAGGCAACGAGAACATTTTGATGATTTTGGGATGCCCATGGGTTTAATTTTCAAGGGTTTAGTAAAGGAAGGCCTTTTGGAGCCTCTCAGAGACTACCATCCAAGGAGATCAAATGCACCCTCGACATGAGTAAGCACTGAGCCTTCCATAATCATTATGGCCACACAACCGACGGCTGCACAGTCTTGAAGAGAGCGGTTCAAGGGTTAATCGAAGCAGGCAAGCTTGAGCGCCCCAATGGACCAAAACCGGTAAACCCTGTTCAGAATGGTGACCAAGTCAATGACCAAATCTCGAATCAAAGAGCACTAAGAGTTTATTCTCCCCCAAAGAAGAAACCACATCCCGAGGATTTGGGTGTTCCCTTAAGCAAAGTTTTAAATAGCTTGTTAAAGCAGGGTCTCCTCGAACCCATGAGAAACTATCAGCCCAAGGATCCCAAAATCCCTTTGGACACCACTAAGCATTGTGCTTTCCACCAGTATCACGGTCATATAACCGACAACTGTACAGCTTTGAGAAAGGCAATTCAGGGGTTAATTAAGAAGGGCAAACTCGAGCGCCTCAGTAATCTCAACCCTGCCAATGATCATTTCCCAAATAACACGAGTGTAAACATGATTGAGTTTTATGATTCAAGCTCCAAGCCAGATGATTTAGTCGCAACAAATGTGGAGAATGGCTGGTTTGACGGCAACAAGCATGTGACCATGGCCGGATTTGGTGAAGTGTTTTGAACTCTCGATCTAATGGCACATAAGGCAACCGTCAGGGCTGGTGAGCGGGGAATTCCTGAAGTTACCAAAGGCGAGCATAGTCTGTCATAGCTTCATGAGGAATTTGCTTCCAATGCTGAAGGGTAGAGACGTGGTCCAACAACAAAGAGTAGCTAGACTAGGGGCTACCCATCCTTTAATATTAAAACAGTCTTTTAGTCAACCTTCGTAGGTTCTAGTACTTTCTTCGTTCAATCAAGTCCTCCTTGGACATTGTAGTTAATCTTAAATTTTCTATAAAAGAGTCTTTTTCTTTTCTCGCTAGACTTGAGACATTATTTGCACACCTACATTACATTTAATGAAATGGTTTTATTTTAAATGATCACTCGCATTGCTCAACAAATAATCTCTAGAAATGATTAAGATTTTAATTAATTGGTGCGAGAAAGTCACATAATGCCCTCCTTATACACTTTCCAAACCTCACAAAGGCCTCCATTAAGCCATACACTTTTCAAAACATGTCCCCATCATCACCTTGACCAAGTCAACGACGGCGGCAGCATCGAAGAACAACAAAAGGTCACTCAGCATCGGAAGATTGACCCCATGTCGACAAAAAACTAGGGGCTTGCCTCCGCCTCCCGTGCATCAAGAAAGTTCAAGCAGAGGCTTGCCTTCGTCCTCAAGTGCTTAAAAAAAAAAGAGCTCAAGCAAAAGCTTCAAATAAAAAAAAACAACAAAAACTTCAAAAAAAAAAAAATGAGGCCAAGGGCCCAGCACCGCCGATCAGAGGCTTGACATATGGGCAAAATTAAAGCTCGAAGAACAGAAGTTGTCGACAACAAGGGAGCAGTTAAAGCAACGGCAAAAACATATCATAAGCCCTTAAGCTGCATTCAAAATCTTTCTCCCCCGATGAAGGACGACGATCAAAAAGCAACGAAATCGCTGAAATATCTGTCAAAATGACTTGTCAAGGAACCACCTCGAGGCCCGTACCTTATCATCCAAACTTCCTATCCGAGCCTTTTCACCAAAAATACCCCAAATGTTCATACCCCTTTTCCAAAGTCAAACACGGTTCAAGCCCGAACTACGGCGACCTGAGCTCCTTATAATAAGGGGAACGTAGGCAACCAGAAATGGTCCGGTCATAAACACATCCAAATCCCAAGAAAATTCGGTCTCATCAATAGCCTCTCCTATACACAATCTTTCTTCGCAATTCGCCAACTTTACCCTTGGTATTGGTCGACTTTCTCCTCATGATTAATCAAAATGTTTGTTCATATTGAGACTAGGGGTTTGAATAACCCGAACATTAAATAAAGGGTTTTAAGCAATCTTGTGATCATTTTGAATAAGACAAGTTTTCAAGTGTCTCGACAAGTCTTCTCTTTCTACATTATAGGAAGATAGAGCCAAACACTGTTTTTCTATCAGCAGGGGCTTCCATACACTTTTCCACACCTTGTTAGGCTTATACTCTCTCAAAAGAGTCAAACCCAAAAGCGAGAATGTCATACACAAATTCGGGAGACATTCACACCTTTCAAAAGATATGCCCCTGCACGTAAACATTTTCGAGTCTTGTCCAATAACTGATTGACTAAGGTCTGAAAAGATGGGTGCCTCCTCGGCCACATAATGACTCTGTGTGCAATAAGACTGCTCTGAATTTCTTCACGCTGGTGTGAATGTGTGCCCAAAATTTTGTGTTTTTGTTGGATTCACGCGAGTTTGAAGACATCCGGTTTAATTTGAAAAAACGGAGTCGCCACGCCATTTTGATTACCTCAAAACTTTGAAAAAAAGGTTTTATGGGTTCGGAGGTTAAGTTACCCCTTGGGAAGAACGGATCGTCGTTCACCCATGGTGCCTTGCCGGAGCAAGTCTCCCAAGATCCCATTAATCGTGCTTGCTTGCGTGCTTTCTTGTGTGCATGTGTTTGAAAATAAGGAGGGAATGTCCCAAGTCGTCTTCCGGACGTACAAACCATTTGTTGGTTGTCACTCGGGATTTCTTGGATTTTTTGTATTCGGGATTATGATCCCGCCCTCATCTTGGACTTGTGATCATCGCATTTTTTGGACCTTGGGACTTGCGTGATCGAGAGAATGACTCTCTTTGTAGTCAAAGATGAGGTTCTTTAGAAAAGGAGGGTCCTTAGCCCATCAATCCTACACTTTAAGATGGTCGAGCTCATATAGATGCTTCGTACTCATCTTAAGTGATAATCGGAGATATAGGGTTCAAAGGTGTCCCTTTCTAAAGAGATTATGGAACCTTTATGGAAGGAACGATGTAAAGATAGGATCTTTTACATCGGTCCGTTCCGAGGTTACTAATGGGGGCATGGGGAATGTATGTAAAAATGACATTTTTAATGAAAAGATGACATTTTTGGGTTGCAAATGATGCATTTGATTCAAAGAAATGATCTTTATTGCAAATGATGCATAAAGATATGATTTTTATGCAAATGATGCATTTTTTATGAAGAAATTGGAATTCATTATGCAAATGATGCATAAAGATTGCATTTTGAAAAGCATATGATGCTAGTTTATGGTAAAGACATGATCTTTAAAGCAAATGATGCTTGGAAAAGGGATTTTGAATGCAAAGGATGCATTTTGATTGGAAAGATTTGATTTTTATATGCAAAGGATGCATAAAGATGACATTTTTATTGGAAAATGGGGGTTTTAGGTGCAAAGGATGCACCTTTATGGGGAAAGACTACATTTTTATGACAAATGATGTCTAATGCATGCAAAAGGGGAAGGGGGAATATAAAGATGTGATCTTTAATCTACCAAGTCCCAAGCAATATAAAGGCAATGCAATGAGCAATTTATAAAGCAATTAGGATGCAAGGTTAGGGCGTGCGAGGTTACCAATGGCTTCCTTCTTCTTTGGATGGAGCTAGGAGGAGAGGTTGATCTTGGATCTTCAAGGAGGAGGGAGGTAGCTTCTTGGCCTTCTTCTTCACCTTCTTGGACTTCCAGCAGCTTCTTGGGAGGATTTCTTCGTAATATGAGTAATTGATACCTTTTGTGGATGATTAAAATGGGTAGAGGAGGGCTCTATTTATAGGCAGTCTAGAAATCGCCAATGAGGCCGTGCGGCTAGGGACCTCAAGCTAATGCAGCCGTGCGGCATTATCCATTGTGACTCAGCATTTCTAGAACCATGCAAGGTGGCAAATTCTAGAAACTTCTTCCTAATTAAGAAAAACGTGTTTCTTAATTAGGAAGGCTCCTCTTCAGCCTTTAATTAATTTGGAACTGTTCCGGAATATTTCCGGAACACTAGGAAGGTCCGGGGAATTACCGGAAAACTTACCGAAATTGTCGGGAAATTTAACCTAAGGCATGAGCCAGATTTGGGTACTTACAAGCCCTCGGCAACGTCACTTGCAAGGCGAGTGGGGTTGTCGATAGAAAAGGATCCGATCTGGCGAATGCCGAGACGGATTGGGAGACCGAGGTGGTCGAGTGGCTGAACCTCTTATGAAAGGATACCTACGTATCCCGGAGGAATCAAGCCAGGCCGTAGTTCGGAGTAGGATCCGCTGAGGAATGGAGAAGAGAAAACTGGTCTCTTGCTGGGGAAATAGAAGAGAGAATGACCTAGGAGGTCAAGCAATTGATCCTACTGGGGATATGCTAGAAGTGACCGAGGTGGTTGGATAACAAAAGTCTCTTATGAGGGACTACTTCATCACTGAGGAGTGACGGAGGAACAGGGTGACCAAAGTGGTCGGATGGCTGGACCTTTTATAAAAGGCTACCTACGTATCCCGGAGGAATCAAGCCTTGACCGTAGTTCAAGCTTCACTAGATAGTTAGGAACGATGTCTAGGATCCTTGAGGGTTTTGACAATTAATGGAGGCTGTCACCTGAGGAAACTAGAGCTTACGTCACTATCGAGGAGATAGAGGTAGCTAAAGCTGGAGAAACTTTGAGCGTACGTCACTATCTGGGATAGAGGTAGCTTAAGCTGGAAGAACTTAAGTATACTTCACTATTCGTGATAGAGGTATCTTAAGTTAAGAAGAACTCAAGCATACTTCACTATTCGTGATAGAGGTAGCTTAAGTTTAGAGAACTTAGCATACGTCACTATCCGGGATAGAGGTAGCTTAAGTTTAGAGAACTTAGCATACGTCACTATTCGGGATAGAGGTAGCTTAAGTTTAGAGAACTTAGCATACGTCACTATCCGGGATAGAGGTAGCTTAAGTTAAGAGAACTTAGCATACGTCGCTATCCGGGATAGAGGTAATTTAAGTTTAGAGAACTTAGCATACGTCACTATCCGGGATAGAGGTAGCTTAAGTTAAAAGTTTTGACAATTCGGAGGTTGTCACCTAGCATTATCCCGTTATAACGGAATTAACGGAGGCGACTGGGAAGAAAGCTCAATTGCTTAAGAGATAAGGGATATCTTCTGAAAAAGATGTTATCTTAGTTAAAAGATAACGGGAATTGCATGCCCAAGTGGAAGGTCCAGGGGCAGGATTGTAATTTTCTGCTCAGAGCGAATGAGGCCGCCCGGCATGAGATGGAGAAAAAGGAGCCGTACGGCTAGAAGCCTGATTTTTCCAGATTATTTAAAATCAGATTTGAACGGGCCATTGGCATTGTGTTGCCGCCCAAGAACGCAGAGAGAGAGAGAGAAGGAAGAGAAATTTCGAATTTCTTCAATTTCCTTTGCCTCCCTTTGATTGGAATGGATCCGGAGGGCAATCCTATACCGAGGCAAGCAAGAAGAAATATCTCCGCGGCCGCTCGGAGGAGAAGAAAGGAGCTCGTGCGAACGGAAAGAAAGTATGACTTTCTTACGCCTCCGTCGGAGCTTTACCCGGGGAGAAGAGAGCACAAATCGACGAACCCGCGTCCGGTTGGGGTAAGCATTCTTATTTGGCTCAATTCCGTCGATTTTGATTGAGTTTTGAATGACTTAGGGCTTGACCCGAACTTAGGAATTTTCTAGGATTTTCCTAGGATTTTTGAATGATTTTGAGATATTGATGAATAACCTATGAGGCTAAGAACATGCAATGTGCAATTTGTTTGACAAAAATAGTGAGAATGACCCACTTTTTTCTCGCAAATAAAGTAAGAATGATAATTGTCTAAAGTGAGACGGAGTTCTTGCATGTGCTAGAACTAGGTCAAAATTTTGAGAAAACATGATTTTGGAAGATGAAAAGGATTCATGCATGCCATTTTTGAAAGAATAATGCTTATGTGCAAAGAATTGTGAAAATTGTGGTTTTGTGCTTTAGGAAAGCAATGGGACTTGACATGACGCGTTTCAAGTGATGAAAGACACTTTTTTTTTTTTTTTGATGCAAATGATGCTAGAAAAACTTTTGTGAATGCTTTTCTTTTGAAAAATATGTGCACTTTTGTGAATATATGCATGCTTTTGAAAATGGTGAATGGTTGACACACTTCTTTGTTGTGCTTGTCTACAGGAGAACAAGTCTAGAGGACCATCAGAGATTGCAGTCAAGCTTTGGCAGAGGATGCCGGATTTCGAGAAGAATGGGGTGAACCCCAAGGATTTGGTGAGGGCTACCGGCCTGGATTCGTTCGTCGAGGCTATCGACAGGGGTGTTCATATCACCTCTAAGAGCAAGGGCTTGATCCAGGCCCTTTCTGAGTTCTGTTGGGATAACACCCATAGCTTTCACCTGAGCTGGGGAGAGCTGACAGTGACTCCTGCCGATTTCACAGCTATTACTGGCCTACAGTTCACCGGGAGGCCCGTGACTTGGAGAGACCACATTACAGCTGAGGAGTTTCAGAATTTGGTTGGATTTGAGCTGATTCCCAAGGGGCTGGGTATGGAGACGCGGAATGTCGAGGTGGCAGTCCAGAACTGCATGCAGAACTTTGCTGCTAATGATGTGACTGCCCACCAGCTTGCTAGAGCATTTGTGTGGTTGATGCTGTCAGTCACCATTTTTGCTAATTCTGGGACACTGGCCATGACTTGCCTCCTCGACTCTTTGGTTGATGTGGATGGGATAGGGACGGTCTCTTGGGGAGAGGCCGGATTGGCGGAGCTCTACTTCTCCTTGGACATGTACAGCCGTAACAAGGCTGCTTCGATGGACTGCTTCTCATTTTCCCTTGAGGTAGTCTCTCTTTCTTTTCTCTTTTCTCTTTTCTGTCTTGAGACTTTTATGAGAGAGAGAATGACCTTTTTGATGTTTTGAACATGCAGGCCTGGTTCTGCGAGGTGATCAGGTTCTTTCCTTGGAACCAACAGAGCGATATCACCATCTTCCCTGCTATGGTTCGCTGGAGGGGAGATGCGAGAGATAAGTTCACGGGAAAGACCCGGATTACCTTTGACTATAAGATGGTGAGGCCGGTCATCAACAGGGATGGGCACGATGGAGTGGACTTCTACCCTTGGGGCAGGTATCCGGAGATTTTGCTGGGAGAGGCCATTGAGGCGACTAGGCAGAGGAGATGGCTCACTGGGCTGACATGTGATGTCATTTACTTGGGGGACCGTTTCTCGAGGCAGCATGGCCATGTCCCTCCATTGGACGCCATTACTCCTCAGATCCTCCAGGCACGGATGCCTTTGCACCAGGATTGGCCAGCAGATGAGAGTGAGAGATACCATGGAGGTATAGCTGCAGAGGAGTATTTCGACATGGGTATCCCCTACGCTGTGTTTGTGGAGCGGCGACCGAGGACGCCACGTAAGCTAGTGAAGCCGGGCGGTCACTCGGGGTATGGGGAGGATGAGCCTCCCGACCCGCCGATCCCTCCCCGCGCACTCCGTCCTACGTGGTCCATGGAGTTCCGAGGAGGATGAGGATTCCTGTCCCCGACACTAGGGAGCCCCAGTATACCCTGCCGCCTGACAGCACTGTAAGTATACTTTTAGGGTCTTTCCCTTTTCAGCTTTCTTTGCTTTTTTGCAAATTTGAGATTTTCTGAGATTTTTCTGAGATTTTTCTCTTCTTTTCTCAGGTTCCAGCTCGCACTTATGATAGGCTGGTCAGGCAGAATAGGGGCTGGAAGGACATGTGCCGGTCCCTTCTGAGGAAGCTGGCCTGCGCTTCAAAGGCGGCAGCGGATGCACAGGAGCCCGGGCGCAAGAGA
Source organism: Adenophora triphylla var. japonica (assembly GCA_022495995.1). Classification (NCBI taxonomy): domain Eukaryota; kingdom Viridiplantae; phylum Streptophyta; class Magnoliopsida; order Asterales; family Campanulaceae; genus Adenophora; species Adenophora triphylla. The sequence goes on from JAFEMH010007603.1 coordinate 28,331, forward strand.
TGGCATGTCGGGGGCACAGCGTCTACCTCATCGGCCTCGGAGTACTCTTCCAGTGCCATGCCTCGGGGGCGGGGACCCAACGCTGACATTCTGGAGCAGCTGGCTGAGTACGGGCACGATAATGTCCATTTGTCTGACGTGAGCGACCAGGAGGACTTGATGAGGGAGGCTAGCATTTACGAGCTGAGCAGCGATGAGGAGGAGGAAGAATCGGAGGCCTAGGAGGTCTCTAGATTTGGAACAAAAACAAACAATGGACAAAATTTATGCACACTTTGTTTATTTTTTGCTTTATTTGGGCGCCGATGGGGCGAAGACATTGTATTAATGCTTTATTTACTTTCCTAATTTATGCTTTTTTAATTTGCATATTATCTGAGCCTTGGGGCGATTTTTTTTGCTTGGAATCGGGGCTGAAACTAGGCCAAAATGATTTATAATGGTATACAAATGCTTGAATGGCTTCTGGATATGTTTTTGTACAGGTTTTGGTTGAAAAAGTGGGGTGAAAACTCCCTTGGGCAGCAACTTGGTTGCTGCAGAATTTTTTTTCTGCAGATGGCTAATGTAGCCGTGCGGTTCTGTCCAGAGGGAAAATGAAGCCGTGCGGCTCACAGTTCTGTCTGAACTGGTTATTTTCTGAATAAAAGCAAGGCTTGGCCATTTCATTTCATTTTCAACTTAGACTTGTCCCAATTGTTCCCAGAGCACATTTTGGACCTAAAAGCACCATCTTTGGTCATTTTGCAACGGAGAAGCCCGTTAGATTGCAAATGGGGAAGCGAGACCATTTTCTGTCCGATCTTCAATCTTGGGTGAGACACAACTTCCAATCTCATAGGGGGATGCTTGATTCTTCCTTCAAGATCAAGTCTTTATGGCATTTGAGGGATCTCCCGCCCGATTGGGACCTTTTGAGAGCCGCAGCAAAGTTCTGGGACGTCCGAAGCCATGTTTAATGCTTTTCTTATAACGAGATTGTCCCGACGCATGAAGACTTCCGAGCCTTGATTGGGGGTCCCGAGATTGAGGCTATATCTATTCCAACGATCGGAGACGTGCCGGTGGCGGTAAAGCTTGCATCTTTTACGCAGATTCCTTTGGGGGAGGCTGAGAGGATGATGGTAGCCCGGACAGGATTGACCTTTCTGATATCCGGGCAGGTTTGGGTCTCCGGATATGGCTGCGACCACGGTGGCTATGGACGCATTTATCCTTTGCGTATTCTGTGCTCTGTTCACCGCTGAGTCAGTGGGGATCTGTCATAGTGGTCTCTTGGACATGGTTAGAGGCTGGGCTGGGAAGGATATTGTCCCGCGGTTTTGGGAGAGACACTTCATGGGATTGACGGGATGGCTCGGGAGACCATTTCATGAGATCCAGAGTCAGTGTCTGCTGACCTTATGGCTGCAGGAGCGGCTCGGGGCTTTGCCAGGGGCTTTGCCGACTCGGTGCCCTTGGGTGATTTCTCGGAGAGGTGCACCTAGGCAGCAGGATCAGAGTAGGCAGGAGGCGATGATGGCTAGGCTATCCACTTCGGACATCCGTTGGTGGATACCTCATTGGAGGTTGCGGACCCAGGAGGACATTTCAAGAGTCCTATGCTTTGTGAGGGTTCCGGGATTCTGCTGGTCATCCTTCTACATACCCTGCTTAGTATCCAGGCAGTTTGGGGCTTTACAGGAGCCATTGAGTGATTGGGAGGACATCCGGACCATGGAGGTGGTGTCATTGGATATGAGGGATCCAGCCAGCTTCTCTTTCTTCTCGAGGGCTTGGACATACGCTGCTTTCCCACCCAGGGCTATCTTCAGGAGCAGGAAGAGTACCATCTTGACCACTGTCTACTTGGGTGGTACGAGAGGGAGATGGGAGCGAATCAGGTCATCTTGGAGGAGAGACGGCAAGCTTTATTGGGGGCTGTGACTCGAGCAGGACTCTGAGGGAGACTGAGGCTAAGGCGAGTCGCCATAACCAGTCAGGTGACTTGGTCAGAGACATGGAGGCTCGGTACAAGAGGTTGTCCGAGGTCGCTCCTTTGACTGAGACTCAGAGGGAGGAAGTGCGGACTCGTGCTCGGGTAGAGAGAGCACTTATTGACACGGGTTTGATAGAGGCTCCAGTGAGGATACCGGAGGTCGGGATGAGGGATACCGACATCATAGATAAAAAGAGGAAGAAGACTCGACGGGGCCGAGGAAAAGGGAAGAAGACCAAAGAAGACTCAGCGAATGACGACTGACAAATCTTTTCTTAGGATCCTCTTATTGCCATTTTGCAAACACATTAGTTTATTTAGGCATTTTATTGTATTTTAGATCTTTGTAGCAGGTTAGCAGAGTCAAGAGGTAGACCGTGCTTGAACTCATCAAGAAGTTTTTAACTTGTAATGAACAAGAAATATTATCTTAGAAATTAATCAAGACACATTTCATGGAAATTCAAATGTCTTATTGATTGGGACCCGTTTTATGAAAACTGAAATACCCTTTATTATTTAGGACGCACTTCATGGAAGCTTGATTGTCCTTTTTATTGTTTAGACCGAACCATATATGGCTGCCTACGTTCCCCTTTTACAAGAAAGACTAAGGGGCTCAGGTCTTCGTAGTTCATTCTGGTGAACTATATATATTTTTTCTTCTTTTTTTTTTTATATGTGCAACCCTGTTTTTTGCCTAGACCGCCCTTTTTGGGGTTTTCAGCCTAGCTGGGTATTACTCTTTTTGCACTAAGATTTTTTTATGTGCAACCCTGTCTTTTGCCTAGACCGCCCTTTTTGGGGTTTTCAGCCTAGCTGGGTATTACTCTTTTTGCACCCTTTTTTTAATTTTTTTTTCTTTTTTTTCTTTTTTATTTTTTTTAGACATAGTATCTTTTGAGCTTATCACCGTTGACTGGGTGGACAAAGGGATTGCCGTCCAGGTCTGCAAGCTTCATGGCTCCTCCCGATAGTATCTTCTGCACCACATAAGGGCCGATCCAAACGGGTTCCCATTTTCCCAGGGGGTTGTCTCTGGTAGGGGGCTTCACTTTCAAAACTAAGTCACCCTCTTTGATGTCTCTGGCCTTGACCTTTTTATCAAACGCTCTGGCCATCCGCCTCTGGTAGGCTCGGGTGTGTTCCATGGCTTTTAGCCTTCTTTCGTCAAGCAGGGCTAACTCATCATGCCGGCTGCGCAACCATTCTACTTCATTGACACTGTTTTCCAGGAGGACCCTTAATGACGGGATTTCCAACTCCACTGGTAACACTGCTTCCATCCCGTAGGTTAAGGCAAAAGGAGTTTCTCCTGTAGCTGTTCTGACAGACGTTACGCCCCAGAGTGCCAGGTGCAGCTTTTCGGGCCAATCACGACCACGGGTGGCCATCTTCCGGATGATCCGTTCGAGCGTCTTATTAGCAGCTTCCACGGCTCCATTAGTCTGAGGTCTGTACGGAGACGACTTGTGGCGAGTGATTCTGAATTCTGACAGCAACCTATCGCAGTCCCCTTCAAAGTGCGACCCATTATCGGAAATGATCTCGTTGGGCACCCCATATCTGCACATTATGTTTTCTTTGATGAATTGGGCCACTTTTCTGGAAGTGAGGACCTTGTAAGACTTGGCCTCTACCCACTTGGTGAAGTAGTCGATGGCTACTAGCACAAATTCATGTCCATTGCTTCCTGCCGGGGCTATTTTCCCTATCACGTCAATACCCCAAGTTGCAAACGGCCAAGGAGTCGTCATGCAGTACAGGTCATGAGGCGGGAGATGGTTGAGGTTGGCAAACCGCTGGCACTTGTCGCATGCTCGGACGTGCTGGACACAGTCTGTTTCCATGGAAATCCAGTAGTAACCCATTCTGAGGATCACTTGCATCAGGGCTCTGGCATTCATATGAGGACCGCAGGGACCATTGTGGACTTCAGTCATCAACTCTTTGGCCTTTTCTTGAGTGACGCACAAGAGGAGTGGTCCTTGGTATCGCTTCTTGTATAGGTTGCCTCCTAGAATGACATAATGGGAGGCCAACCTTTTCAGGGCTTGCAAGCTCTTGGCTCTGACACCTTCTTTTGGTCTACCTTCTTTGTCTCTGAAAGCTGACTCTCCATCTTTGAGGAACTGGTAAATTTGATTGTACCAGGGTTCCTTTATAGGCTCGGGTCCCAGGTCTACTTCACAACAGAAGGCTGGGGCTTCTCTTCTACCCACTCGGAAGGGTTTTATGGCTTTTCCCTCGGGGATCTCTACCAATGAGGCTAGAGTAGCTAGGGCATCTGCGAATCTGTTCTTTTCCCTTGGCAAGTAGTGGAAGGTCACTTCTCTGAACTGTCCAGTCAACTCCTCCATATGGGCATGATACCTGCAGGTTAGGGTCCACAGTCTTCCACTTGTTGGAAACCTGGTTGATGATCAGGGCTGAGTCTCCGTAAACTTCTAGCTCCTTGACATTCCTTTCTAAGGCAGCTTCCAAACCAGCAATGCAGGCTTCATACTCGGCAACATTGTTCGTGGCAGGGAAGTTCAACTTGAGGGCTATGGGTGTATGCTCATCTTTTGGATCGACCAGTAGCATCCCGATACCGTTTCCTCTTTTGTTAGCGGCTCCGTCAAAGAACAATTGCCATCGGTTTTCAGGCTCGACTGCAAAGATCCCTTCATCTGGGAATTGGGGTTCAGGCCCTCTGTCTTCATTACTGGGAAAGTTTGTAAGGTGGTCTGACAACGCTTGACCCTTGATGGCCTTTCTGGTCACATAGTTGATGTCGTACTCTGCTAAGAAGAAGGACCACTTTGCTAGACGCATCGAGAGGGAAGGCTTATCAAAGATGTATTTGATGGGGTCCATTTTTGAGACCAAATTCACAGGGTGGGCTTGCATATAATGCTTCAACTTGCCGACTACCCAGACCAGTCCTGCACAGGTCTTTTCACATGCTGAGTAATTGAGCTCACTTCCCTGCAGCTTCCGGCTGACAAAGTAAATGGCATTCTCTACCCGAGAGTCTTTCTTTTCCTGAGCAAGCATAGCCCCAACTGCCGTATCAGTGACAGTGAGATAGAGCAGAAGAGGTTTCTGTCTATGTGGGGGGCATAGTACCGGAGGATGTACCAAGTATGCCTTGATCTGGTCAAAAGCATCCTGGCATTCTTCGGTCCATTCTGTGTCTACGTTCTTCTTCATGAGCTTGAAGATGGGCTCGCACATAGTGGTCAACTGATTGACGAAACGGCTAATGTACTGCAGTTTTCCCATAAAGCTCTTGACTTATGTCTGGGTCCGAGGTGGCCTCATATCCATAATGGCTTTGATCTTTTGGGGGTCAACTTCGATACCTCGCTCCGTGACCATATACCCAAGCACTTTTCCCCTTGTCACTCCGAAGGTGCATTTAGCAGGGTTTAGTCTCATGGAATGTTGTCTCAGCCTCTCAAAGAACTTCCGCAGGTCAACAAAGTGCTGCCCGTCCTCGCCTTTGGAGTGGATTATCATGTCGTCTACGTAGACCTCAATCTCCTTGTGGATCATGTCATGAAAAAGCGCGGTCGCTGCCCTTTGGTAAGTAGCCCCGCGTTCTTAAGCCCAAATGGCATCACTGTATAACAGTAAGTTCCCCACGGTGTGGTGAAGGCTGTCTTTTCTTGGTCTTCCTCGGCCATCTTGATCTGGTTGTATCCTGCAAAGCCATCAACGAAGGATTTGACTTCGTAGTTGGCAGTGGAGTCCACCAGGATGTCTATGTTTGGCAAAGGGTAATCGTCCTTGGGGCTGGCCTTGTTCAGATCTCGGAAATCCACACAGCAGCGCACCTTCCCATTGGCCTTGGTGACGGTCACAATATTGGATAACCATGTCGGATATTCGATGACTCTGATGAATCCTACCCGCAGTAGCTTCTCAATTTCTTCTTTGACCTGTAGAGACCATTCTGGCTTGATCTTCCTCAGTTTCTGCTTTACTGGCTTAGCATCTGGTGCTAGAGGGATTCTGTGCTCTACTATCGAACTGTCTAGCCCCGGCATATCCCTGTATGACCATGCAAACACGTCGACGTATTCCCTGAGCAGATCGATCAGTCTGTCCCGTTCAACCCCCTGGAAGAAGTTTCCGATCTGTGTCTCTTTAGGTTCCTCGACAGTACCCAAGTTCACACTTGTCAAAACCTCCTCGGCAGCTTGGGCCCGGTTTTCCTCTTTTTCTGAAACCTGCTTAAAGATTTCTTTAATGTATTGTTCATTTAGTGTGTTTGCATCTTGTTCAAATGATTCATTATTAACTGTTGTTAAGTTTTGAGTTAATTTATCATTTGTTAAGTTGGCAATAAGAGGATACTCAGAAAGATCTGTCATTTCATTCAAAATAAGGGGAAAGATGACATCGATTACATTTTGATAGTCCTCAGGCGTGAGGCCTTCGGATGACTCAGAGGACTGGAATTCAAAGATTCCTGACTCAACTGAACAGACAACAGGGTGTTTGACACAACTGGGTTGAGAAGGACGAGGTACCAATCCAAGCTCCGCTATCATTTGCTGTCGGCTGGCTATCGGCCCTGAGAACGTCTCCCAATTCTTCAATGGCATTTCTGTCTTAGTTACCAAAGTGCGGGGATCAAAAGGATTTTCACCACCGTCTCCAATTACGGCAACTATCTCATCATCTGAGCTGAAGTCGATCAAATCTGGGATCTGTGCTTCTTCATCAAACAACTGTAGCAAGCCCCACTCACTGTCTTCACTATTGGCAGCTTCTATCTGGCTGATCTTCGGAAGAGCTAACTCGAAAGCCGAGAAGTCCATTACCCTGGATGCTGACTCTTTGACGCTGTCTGAGTTTCCTTTGAAGACATACTCGTTCTGAACGGTAGTGGTAGCCCCAGGAATGTCTGGCAAGTCAAGGAACATTCTTCGAACAGGATTGGCTGGCTTTCCCCTTACTTTCTCAAGATTCTCCAGAAGGGTTTTCTGCAAGGAGATCTGGTGATCACTTTTATCGTATTGTGTCTCGCCTTTTGTAAAATAATGGGTCAGGGATAAACTGTAGGGATGAAGCTGGACCCCTTTATCTTTTCTGCCATTCCGAGAATTTGGTTTGTACCCCAAGCCGTATCTGGTAGTCTGTTCCTTTACATCGATGATGGTATTGCGACCCTGAAGTCTTCTACCCAATCCAAGTCCCGGAAGATAACCCATTTTTCTCATCATTCTCATGGCAGGAGGGATTTTATCGGAAGTAGTAGTGAGGTCAGTGCAACACACTTGTGCTTTGGAAGGAGCTACAGAGAATCCTGTCAATGCCAACCCTTCGTCATCATGTTTGATTTCCAATATCGGGATGTCTCCAGTGCTGGTTCCTTCTACCGTGACACTGTCTCCATAAATGGTGGTGATAGTACCATCATTTGACTGAAATTTGACGCACTGGTGCAAAGTAGAGGCTACCCCATTTATCTGGTGGATCCAGGGCCGTCCCAGGAGAGCAGTAAATGAAATCGGAATATCAATCACTTGAAAATCGACGTCCATGACCTTTTTTCCGAACCACAGCTTGAGAGTAGCAATCCCCAAAACTGACCGTGCAGTGGAGTCATAAGCCTTAATAGTCTGACTAGAAGGCTTCAAATCTGTTGGTTTCAGGTCCAATAAGTCCATCATCTTGGCTGGCAAGACATTCATTGCCGACCCTCCATCGACTAATACCCGTGGCAATCGACGCTCTTCTAACTGGACTGTGATGTAAAGAGGTTCGTTATGACTAGCCCCATACTTTGGCAGGTCCAAGTCAGTGAAGGTAATGATGTTTCCGTAGTGGATACTTCCAATCATTTGGACGACCTCATCTGGGGTGACATCTATGGGCACCATGGTCTTGGCCAAACTTTCTTCTAGCTTCAACTTATGAGGGTATGAAGAGGTTAACAGGGACCACAAGGAGATATTGGCTTGGGTACACTTCAACTGAGTCAACACTGGATCCTCTTTGTCAGAGTCTGGCTTTTCTACTTCCGGCTTATAAGGCCTCTTATCTGTCTTTGGCTCCGAGACGGCATTCTTTTTGTCACCCTTAGGCTGCTCAATACTCATCTGTCAAGCAGAGTCATCACATAAACATTAGATTTTCCCGAGTCATCATTCCTACTGGAGGATTCTGTTAGCTCTTTCAAAGTCAGGGGCGGGCTCTTGCTGGCGTATGGCCAATTCTGCTGATTAATCTGATTAATGGCACTACTGGAGGCGTAGGCTGCTTCTCGAATCTGATCCCAAGTTAACGGCTTTCTGACCTTCTCAGGGTTCTGACTCTCTGATTGGCTTAGCAGTTGGCTGGTTTCAGCTTTACCTTCTCCGTTTAGAGCCTTCACAGTCTCATTCAAACTTTTCAAAGTCAACATGCAACAGGAGTTATCACCTTCAGGGTTTGGAGCCTGGCGACTGGCTTTCTCATCCAGGTCCAACAATTTTTTCAACAGAGTGGGATCACATTCCTCATCACTGTCAAGCATGTCCCTTCTTTCTCTAGGGGTCAGCCTTCTGACGGCATCTTTGACATTGGCCAAACATTTTCTGAAGTGAGAAATTCCATCATCAATAAGGATTTCTGCGGGGTCAAACCTCATGGCGGGTTTCTGTTCTTCACTGTCGGGAAGGTTTTCTGGGCTTTTTGGCTTCTGGGCTAACCACTCTTCTACTGTTCCTTCCGGCACTTCGACCGTGTCTTCATCAGTATCACTGTAGTAACTCTCGCGGGAACTTTCGTCTTGACTCTGATGACCAATGAGGGCAAAAGCAGGTCGGGATACTTGACGCCATATAAGAGGTATCTTGGACTCCTCCTCTGACTTGGGAATTACCAAGAAAACATCGTTGTCGTCACAGGACATAAAGGGGACTGGGGTCGCCTCGAGACTTAAGACTCTTTCCAGGGCATCCATACACTCTTCTTCGGACAAGGTCTCAGGAGTGACTACTAACACCGTAACAGAGTCTACTCTCCCTGATGAGAGTTTGGCTTCCGCGATGCTTACGTTTTCCAGATCGGTGGGTGGAGCCCACTTTCCTCTTTCAGCTAGGGCTTCAATTAAATCCCTCCATTCACCGACCAAGTCTTTGTAAGGAGTATTGAACTCTAGGATGTAGGACTCATATACTGCCTCATCTAAGCTAGCATCTTTTTCCTTTTCCGAGCCTTCACACAGGCTGCAAATACACTTTGAAGTGATTTCATCTCCTATTCCGGGTCTGTGGTTTTCTACCTCATCTTGCCCTTTGGGTTTCACTTCTGCTGACTCCAAGTCCATTCCTTCTACTGAACTGTCATCATCACTGTAAATCCATCCATTCCTATTCTCGTTCCCGACTGATTCTTCACTACCACTGTCTGAGAGATAGGCAAATTCACAGGCGTTGACGAAATTAGAGAGGTCAGGTTGGTACTGGGATTCCAAAGTAAAGGGATTTGGATTAGGCTGAAAGGAGGGAAAGAGTCCCACGGGGGGATGCAAAGGCTGTGAGGGTGTCGGGACCCTGACGGCTCGGGATGTTGGGGAAGACTGAAAAGGGACAGTCTTTGGCAAAGGATTATATGTGGATGGAGGAGGGGATTGGCTATAGGCTAGCTCTGCTTCCCTAGTCATCTGGTTACCCAAACCAGTGCTGTTCTCTGTCGAATCGGACATTCTGACTCTGGGCTGACGGCTGAGGATTACAGCGAGCTGGAGAATTCTGCGCTAACAAGTCGCTGACCCGGTGTTCTCACCCACTTCTTTCTCGCTGCGGGAAAGGGATAGGAAAGGTTTAGACTCGGGGTAGGTGTTTAGGCTGAAGGCTCAGGCAATATGCAAATTAGAATCTTCCAGTTTACTTAAAACAGTGTCTTTTATTAATATCTATTTGGTTGGAAAAGGGGGTTTGCCCTTCTTTTTCGTAACTACTCTAGATCCTGGATCAGTGGGTTCCGTCACTACGTCTATAAGCCCCTCGTATTCCACCTGTATTTCGACCTCCCAGGGTGGGCGGCCCGCGGCGAGGGGTCCTGTGGGCACGCGGATCCCACCGCCGAGTAGAGAACGCTCCTGGCGGGTCTAGCGGGTCATAGGAACTTTCAACGCACGAGCGATGCGGATTATAGTCAAGGCAATACCGGGAAAGTCTCGTCTTTCTGCCTTGATAGGATTTTGGCAGAATTTCGCTTGAGCGAATGACGTTTTGACTTTCGGTAATGTCCGAGAAGATAATAGGCATGGGTCGGGCGGCAAAAGCCGGATGACACAGTGTCACATTGAACTTCGTTGCATACGCCGGGCGTGAGTTAGAATCGAAGTCAATGTCGGGTCAAGATCTTGCCAATTTTTCCTTGTCGGAAATTTTAGCGGAGCTTCGCTTGAGCGAAAGATCTTTTGATTTGTTGGCAAAGACTCGGTCTTGACTCTTACGCATTCCGTGCAGGTCAAGGTCAATAGTCAATATCGGAGTTCGAGATCTCGCAATTTTTCCTTGTCGGAATTTTGGCGGAGTTCTTCTTCCGTTATGAACTAAGGCTTGACCTTTACGAGGGTATGGCTGGGCTATATGACACGGACTAGACCAAAAACCAACCAAAAGTCACGGTTTTGAAGCGTGTGACACGGGCTGTGCATTGGTCGACACTGACTGCCATGGGGAGGTTGGGATGATTCCGTGCGCGCCCGGGAGCATCGTAAGGCTGTCCGTGACTGCAGCTGGAACCACCCTCGGGTTTGAAGGACGTGCGTGCAAAAGTGTACAGGATATATCAGGTGCGCGTAGTGTGCGGTCTCCTAAAAATGTTCCTTTTTGAGTTAAAACAGAGATTTTCAGAAATGTGTTTTAAAGGAATGATTTTCGGGACGGGAAAATGCAACACATAAGCACGTAAATTTTCTGGGAGCCCCAGTCAGTCATGGAGCTGAGTAGCCCCAAGCCGCTGGGCTCAGATTAACCATGATTTTTCCTGGTGGAATTGCCACTGAGGTCGCTCGGTCAGAATCCAAGGAGGATTGAGCCGTACGACTGCATGGATCAATTTTCCAGGTTCCACTCCTTTTGCTATTTTTCGGGTTGTTTCCCGTTCAAAGTATGCACAGATTCCAAGATGCAAATGATGCAATGCATGGTAAAGAAAGCAAGCATGATTAATGAAATCGGCGACGGGAGTCTAACCCGCTCAAAGGGAAAAGCTTTCTTTTATTTTTTCAAAATTTTTTTCGAAAAGGGATACTGGTACGTGGGATTGTTAAACCACCGGTTATCCCAACTCCCACATCAGGGAGTGTACAGGAAAGGCAAGTGGTTTCCACCTATATACCGAGCATCGATTTTTGTTTTATTTTGAAAATAAAAGCTTTTCTCCTTTGGGATATCCCCAGCAAGTCGCCGAGCTGTGAATGTGTTCCCAAATTTTTGTGTTTGTTGGATTCACGCGAGTTTGAAGACATCCGGTTTAATTTGAAAAGCGAATCGCCACGCCATTTTGATTACCTCAAAACTTTGAAAAAAAGGTTTTATGGGTTCGGAGGTTAAGTTACCCTTGGGAAGAACGGATCGTCGTTCACCCAAGGTGCCTTGCGAGCAAGTCTCCCAAGATCCCATTAATCGTGCTTGCTTGCGTGCTTTCTTGTGTGCATGTGTTTGAAAATAAGGAGGGAATGTCCCAAGTCGTCTTCCGGACGTACAAACCATTTGTTGGTTGTCGCTCGGGATTTCTTGGATTTTATGTATTCGGGATTATGATCCCGCCCTCATCTTGGACTTGTGATCATCGCATTTTTTGGACCTTGGGACTTGCGTGATCGAGAGAATGACTCTCTTTGTAGTCAAAGATGAGGTTCTTTAGAAAAGGAGGGTCCTTAGCCCATCAATCCTACACTTTAAGATGGTCGAGCTTGTATAGATGCTTCATACTCATCTTAAGTGATAATCGGAGATATAGGGTTCAAAGGTGTCCCTTTTCTAAAGAGATTATGAAACCTTTATGGAAGGAACGATGTAAAGATAGGATCTTTTACACCGGTCCGTTCCGAGGTTACTAATGGGGAATGGGGGAAATGTATGTAAAAATGACACTTTAATGAAAAGATGACATTTTTGGGTTGCAAATGATGCATTTGATTCAAAGAAATGATCTTTATTGCAAATGATGCATAAAGATATGATTTTTATGCAAATGATGCATTTTTATGAAGAAATTGGCATTCATTATGCAAATGATGCATAAAGATTGCATTTTGAAAAGCATATGATGCTAGTTTATGGTAAAGACATGATCTTTAAAGCAAATGATGCTTGGAAAAGGGATTTTGAATGCAAAGGATGCATTTTGATTGAAAAGATTTGATTTTTATATGCAAAGGATGCATAAAGATGACATTTTTATTGGAAAATGGGGGTTTTAGGTGCAAAGGATGCACCTTTATGGGAAAAGACTACATTTTTATGACAAATGATGTCTAATGCATGCAAAAGGGGAAGGGGGAATATAAAGATATGATCTTTAATCTACCAAGTCCCAAGCAATATAAAGGCAATGCAATGAGCAATTTATAAAGCAATTAAGATGCGAGATTAGGGCGTGCGAGGTTATCAATGGCTTTCTTCTTATTTGGATGGAGCTAGGAGGAAAGGTTGATCTTGGATCTTCAAGGAGGAGGGAGGTAGCTTCTTGGCCTTCTTCTTCACCTTCTTGGATCTTCAACAGCCTCCTGAGAGTATTTCTTCGTAATATGGGAGTATTATGATTTTTGTGGGTCATTAAAATGGGTAGAGGAGGGCTCTATTTATAGGCAGTCTGGAAATCGCCAATGAAGTCGTGCGGCCAGGGACCGCGAGCTAATGCAGCCGTGCGGCATTATCCATTGTGACTCAGCATTTCTAGAACCATGCAAGGTGGCAAATTCTAGAAACTTCTTCCTAATTAAGAAAAACGTGTTTCTTAATTAGGAAGGCTCCTCTTCAGCCTTTAATTAATTTGGGACTGTTCCAGAATATTTTCGGAACACTAGGAAGGTCCGGAGAATTACCGGAAAACTTACCGAAATTGCCGGGAAATTTAACCGGAAGGCATGAGCCAGATTTGGGTACTTACAGTGTGACCCCATAGGACTATATTAAGTTGGCAATGAGTTCGATCACATCGATCCTCATAAGACATGAGCGGACTCTATCAAGCCATCATGCCTACCCAATTAATATAATATCAAGTTCGATTTTCCTACATAGAACATATCACAATCCCTTTGTCACACGATGTTATATTGAACATGAGCCATGGTCCACGTCAACTCATATTGTTCAATGCTTTCTCGTTACTAAGTAAATTGATCAATCAAATGATATTAATCACATTAATTCATTCGGGCATGGCCATGCACTACATCAATCTTACTTACGAGTGGCCTAGCAAACATCTCTCTTTACGAGGGACAAATTTTCATCTTGACTTATCATTCTTCCCAACAAGAATCATATCATGCCAATAATAGCCCTTATTGTTATCCGGTTAAAGACAACGTTAAACTATATCAAACATGATATTCATCGAGTGGAAGACGATGATAATCTCAGGTCAAAGGATATCAATGATATAACTATATGAGATTTATTTATGACATACGACCATGACATAAATCTCATAATGGGTCAAGTCCAGTACCTTGTTCTCTAACAAGTACCCATGAATCTAATGTGCATCTCCATGCATATAATCATCATATGATTATCCATTAGACTTCATACTAGTGCTTCATAAGTACTAGGGACACGATTATTAACGTAAACATGCAAACACATATAATAATCAAAGAAACAATCTCTTATATAAATGAATAATGACATTACAAATAAGTCTATCTCTATAGCCTAGCCTAGGGCACTAACACCTACACAATCAAGCCTTGTAGTCATAGGAAGAGACATGTACCAATCCCTTGCAGCACCCTCCAAAGTTTGAGGAAAGCATTGGGCCAAGATTGTGTTATCAACGCCCATTGAAAGCATAGCCCAAGTGTAGGTTTCAACATGAGGTCGAGGACAAGTAGTACCATTAAACTTGGCAATATCGGGTGTCTTGTACTTGCGAGGAAACTTGGTGATGGATTGTTGAAGAGCATCGGGATCAAATGGAACGAATGACCCTTTTGAAGTGTCAAGGGTAGCAAGTTTCTTCTCAAGGTAGTTCTTAGTAACATGGTCACCAAGTTTAGTAGTTTCACCACTGCTTTCTTTCTTGGTTTTAGTACCCTTGGAGATATGTCCCTCATCATCGGAGGAGGATGAGGAAGAGGATGAATCTGATTCTTCTTCTTTCTTGCTTGACTTTTTAGTTTTCTTGTTCTTTTTGGTGTAGGATTCCTCTTCAGAGGAGGAGGATTCCTCTTTCTGTTTTTGTTTTCTTCCTTTCTTGACTTTCATGTCATGGAGCTCTTGCATGAGGGCGGCCATTTGGGCGTTTTGCTCATCAATTTTCTTACTTTGTTCATCCAACCTAAGCATGGCTTCGATAAGTTCGGCCTTAGCTTCCTTGATTTCGGCCTCGGTGGTAGAAGGAGAAGCAGACATTGTATCGAGCTTTGGCGAAGAACCTAGATGTGTAGCAACCGTGTTAAGCTATGATCGAGTCCCAACAAGTCGGCTGAATAGGGTGTATGAAGGCTTTGAAGGTTTGAAGGTTTTGGCCAAATACGAAAAGATCGAACACTTGTCTCGCACGGGACAAATAGTCTCGCGCGAGACAACACCACGGGAAGTCACAATTTCTGATTTTAGTCCTAATTTTGATCGGACGGAAAATCCGTTTTGGGGGTTTCTAACATTCAAAATCCATACCTAGGGACCTAGGGGTCGAAGTCATCCCAAGTAACATCAAGTTTTGTGCAATACATTTGGTGAGAAGTTTTTTCTTTTTAGGGGCAAATCCGAAGGGACAGTCATAGGGACATTTCTGAAGTGACAATTTTTTTTATTTCTTTTCCATGGATTATTGCACAAAACAAGATCTTGACAAGGGATTACAAAGACTCCAAGATCAAACTGACCGGTCACAGAGTATCTTAAAAGGTCAATCTACATGATATGTGGCGATGCAGGGCTGGAAGGCTAGGCTCCCCGCGATATGACAATCTAGATAGATTGAATACGCGAAGTGGAATGATCCAACTTCGAAGAGACCGGCGACTAGGTGGTTACCGTCATCCGTCCTCAGTGTGGGTCCCGGGTTAATCAGGGTATGTAGTGCAATGACAGTTATAGCATGAGTGCGCGTGTGTGAGAGTAAATTCTAGGTGATAGAGTAAAATAGAAAGTTTTAATTTTAAAAAATAAAGAAAAACAGATAGTGGACGCACCAAGTGGTTGCCTACGTTTCTCCCAATTTAGGAAGACTCAGGCCGTCGTAGTTTCACTTAAAGAGAGAGAGATAATTAAATTAATTAATTACAAAGCCCGAGTCAACCGATGACCGATAAAAAATTAAAATAAATCAATCTCACGCAAGTATATAGTTCAAGTAATTAATAATTACTCTATCCTGCAAAATAAAGTTAGTACAAGCAAAGTAGAAATAATAATTTATTTTGACTTTTCTGAATTTTTAAAACTTTTTTGTAAGTTTTCGATTTTTTTTTTTTTAATATGGTCAACGTTTGGAGACCTAACTTTTTTTTTTTAGTTGCCGCCGCCAAAGCCAATCAGAGATTCTTTCCGAATGTTAGTCTCGCGCGGGACTATTTTATCCCGCGCTGGACAAGCAGTCCGACAGTATTTTTTTTTTTTTAACGAAAACATTACTGAAAAATTTCAAAAAATTCAGAAAAATCAAATTTTTGCAGAAAAATAAAAAGATTGATAATATTCAATTGTGTGCAAGTCTAACCCTCTTAATTAATTGTCTCCAACAGAGTCGTCAAAACTGTAGCGTTGATATTTTTATTGAATAACAGAGTCGCCACTTATTATTTATTTAGGAAAACAATAAGAAAAATCTTTTAATTTTAAAGAGATTTGAGGGTTCGGGGGTTAAGTTATGGAATGGGAAGGTCGAGGAGCACCCATTCCACCCAATTCGAAGATCGGTCTTGCCAATTGAGTATTATCAATCTTTACAATATATAAATAAGCAAACCCTAATTAATTTCTTAATTAGGAATGTCGGATTGTATGCTTTGAGATCACCTCCAGGGATTGAAGGGACTCTATGCTAATCCTTTTGATAGGATTACACCACTTTAAAAGCCAATAGAGAGATTGAGAAGAAGAAAGTAATAAAATATAGGAATTTTCCTTGTGTTTAGGGAGTATTTGATTTAGAACGTGGTTCTAAGATGTCTTCTCAGTCGAGAAGTGATTCGGGAAGAGTTTCGCCTTAATTTTAGGCTTGAGCCTTCATGTTCGTCAATCAACGTGGTTGATGGACGAATTCAGGAGTTGTTTGTGAGTGATTTGAAGGAGTCTTTCGTGGAAAGAAACCAACAAATTGTGTGTTTTCGACCGGGGATCAGGGACCTCTGAAATACTGAAAGTCATCAAGTATTTATAGGGGTATAAGAGGTGGATGAATGACTTGGTCACCAAGTTTAGGCGACTCAAGTGGATTGGGACTCCTCCCAAGGAAGCTTCCAGAACCCTCTAGTCAGAAGAGACCCGAATTAGATGATATTTATCAAGAAAAGAGGTTGAAACGGAGAAGGAAAGTGATTCTGCACATCCTGCAAAGGGGTTGTCTCGAGCGAGACATGCCTGTTCCGCGCGGGACAACTAGTCGATTGACTATTTTGTACTCTTCAGTTATTCCGTTAGTCAGTTAGGTCCAAAACTAACGAGGTTAGTTAGAAACTTAACGAAACATGACGAAACTGATATGCTTTCATCAAAACATAAAAGAGAGACGAAGAGTAGTGTAATCATGTATTATTGATTCAGAATGGGATATCTACAATGGCTAGGATGTCAGATATATTCAGATGACCTTATGGGATGTCATTCAACTCCGATGATGGTTGTTTTTCCACCGTTATTTTCGTCTGGTAACGTGGGGTCCGGATCTGATTTCTTTTTCAACTCGCCGAAATTTCACTTCGGCCATTTCTCTAAGGCTCCATTTTTTCCGATGACCAAGTAATCTGCTCCATCTTGACAAAAAATGTATATTAATATCCAAGATGATTTTGTCAATATCCCCCATAACATTCATGGTGAGTTCAGCCAAGGTTCAACATAATATCCATGGTAGCTTAGATTGAAAGAGACTGACAAAGACACTCTTTGGTTATTCTAGCTGAGTGGCGGGCTATCCACTTTTGTGGGATCAAGACCGACTATTTAGTTAGAATACAAGAGGCTAACTCAGTGAAAAGCATACTCAAGTCTTATATTAATTTGGAGTTTCAAAGAAGAATGAGTCAAGAAAAATGTGAGTAGCTACCCAAACATCAACTTGATCTTTCCTTCCTCACTACTCTGGTGACTTCCTCCAACGAGTTATTTCGGCTAGGTGGCTGGAATCTGTCTTTGCTTTTTTAACATGGCCTACTGTGTATAAAGTATGAAAAAAATGATGATTGCCCATTTTATAGACAGATAACGTGAAAAATGAACTCTATTTCTCTCTATGTGCATCTTTTACCGGCAACGTCACACCGAAAAAGATGGCATTTTCTGACAATGAAACCACTGATTACGCCACAACTTTTGGTCACTATAGGGGTGACAAAGGTTGCAGAAAGAGCTCCATTGTCATCTATCGAGACGGTTATCTGTAAGAAATAACACTGTTAGGGGTGCGGGAATTGACCCGCTATAACTCTCGGATGTGAGTATGCGACAGTGTTTATGGGAATAAACTGTATGGAGAGAGTGCCAGATAGTGTATTGTAGAGAGAGAGAGAGAGAGAGAGAGATAGAGTAACCATAATGACTTGACATACACCTTGTTGCAGGGGAGGTTTATATATATGAGGTTAAAGTGTGTATGAGACCTTTTTTAGGGTCCCATCTTTTGTATTTGATATAAATGTATATGCCGTATATTTGATGTATAATAATGTGTATAAATATATCGGAAAGATCAGGACTTATTAGAGGCAATGCCATAATTTTTATTATACACAAAAATAAGGGTGTGTTTGGTAACCAAATTAAGCTATTAATTTTGAACTTTTTAAGAGATTAGGAAATTAAGCTTGTTTGGTAAAGAAATATCAAATCATTTAAAAAATTAATAATGTTTTTAAAATAGCTATTAATTTTAAGATAAGTATGAAAGTCTTAAAAATAGCTTTTAACAAGGTAAGAGCAAAAAAGTGAAGAAAAGGGGAAAGAGTTAGAATCCATATATCAAAATATTTGATTTATTTATATTTTGTTATACCTAAAACTTCTTTTGTTGAAATATTTCTTTATAAATGATAATTTATTTATTTTATAATTTTCAAGCTATTGAAATATTATATTTGCTATTTTCAAGAAATAGGACTATTTATTTTAGAAAATATGAAAAATAAATATAAGGGAGAAGAAAATAATTCAAGCATTTTTTAGTGTTAATTAAAATTTTAATTAAATTAAGATAAATAAATTGTCATTATCAAACAAAATTAAACTCTTATATTTCAGTAACTTAATAGTTTCAGCTCTACTTTTTCTCGAGCTTAATTTTAAATTTTATCAAACATACCCTAAGTACCATATTTAAAATTAGGAAAAAAATGTAATAATAGTACCCAAACTATAACGCTAATTTGGATTTAACAGCTAAACTAATTTTGGGATTCAACAAAATAATAGTTGAGTTATCTTGTATTGTATGTAATAAAAATTTGTTTAGGTGTCAAATCCAAATTAGTCCTATATAGTTTAGATAATATTTTTGCATTTTTGCCTTAAAATTATGATATTATTCTAGTGTACTTTTGTTTTTTCATTTTTTTGTACAAACAAGTTTAAATTTTTATAAATAAGTAAATCATACTTGTAATTTTTTTTTAAATGTTTGAAGGAAATTAACTATAATATTTTTTGGGATTCAACAAAATAATAGTTGAGTTATCTTGTATTATGTAATAAAAATTTGTTTATTATTATCCAAATTAGCCCTATATTAGTTTAGATAATATTTTTGCATTTTTGCCTTATTAAATTATGATATTATTCTAGTGTACTTTTGTTTTTTCATTTTTTTGTACAAACAAGTTTAAATTTTTATAAATAAGTAAATCATACTTGTAATTTTTTTTTAAATGTTTGAAGGAAATTAACTATAATATTTATTATTATTATTATTATTATTATTATTATTATTATTATTATTATTATTATTATTATTATTATTATTATTATTATTATTATTATTATTATTATTATTATTATTATTATTATTATTATTATTATTATTATTATTATTATTATTATTATTATTATTATTATTATTATTATTATTATTATTATTATTATTATTATTATTATTATTATTATTATTATTATTATTATTATTATTATTATTATTATTATTATTATTATTATTATTATTATTATTATTATTATTATTATTATTATTATTATTATTATTATTATTATTATTATTATTATTATTATTATTATTATTATTATTATTATTATTATTATTATTATTATTATTATTATTATTATTATTATTATTATTATTATTATTATTATTATTATTATTATTATTATTATTATTATTATTATTATTATTATTATTATTATTATTATTATTATTATTATTATTATTATTATTATTATTATTATTATTATTATTATTATTATTATTATTATTATTATTATTATTATTATTATTATTATTATTATTATTATTATTATTATTATTATTATTATTATTATTATTATTATTATTATTATTATTATTATTATTATTATTATTATTATTATTATTATTATTATTATTATTATTATTATTATTATTATTATTATTATTATTATTATTATTATTATTATTATTATTATTATTATTATTATTATTATTATTATTATTATTATTATTATTATTATTATTATTATTATTATTATTATTATTATTATTATTATTATTATTATTATTATTATTATTATTATTATTATTATTATTATTATTATTATTATTATTATTATTATTATTATTATTATTATTATTATTATTATTATTATTATTATTATTATTATTATTATTATTATTATTATTATTATTATTATTATTATTATTATTATTATTATTATTATTATTATTATTATTATTATTATTATTATTATTATTATTATTATTATTATTATTATTATTATTATTATTATTATTATTATTATTATTATTATTATTATTATTATTATTATTATTATTATTATTATTATTATTATTATTATTATTATTATTATTATTATTATTATTATTATTATTATTATTATTATTATTATTATTATTATTATTATTATTATTATTATTATTATTATTATTATTATTATTATTATTATTATTATTATTATTATTATTATTATTATTATTATTATTATTATTATTATTATTATTATTATTATTATTATTATTATTATTATTATTATTATTATTATTATTATTATTATTATTATTATTATTATTATTATTATTATTATTATTATTATTATTATTATTATTATTATTATTATTATTATTATTATTATTATTATTATTATTATTATTATTATTATTATTATTATTATTATTATTATTATTATTATTATTATTATTATTATTATTATTATTATTATTATTATTATTATTATTATTATTATTATTATTATTATTATTATTATTATTATTATTATTATTATTATTATTATTATTATTATTATTATTATTATTATTATTATTATTATTATTATTATTATTATTATTATTATTATTATTATTATTATTATTATTATTATTATTATTATTATTATTATTATTATTATTATTATTATTATTATTATTATTATTATTATTATTATTATTATTATTATTATTATTATTATTATTATTATTATTATTATTATTATTATTATTATTATTATTATTATTATTATTATTATTATTATTATTATTATTATTATTATTATTATTATTATTATTATTATTATTATTATTATTATTATTATTATTATTATTATTATTATTATTATTATTATTATTATTATTATTATTATTATTATTATTATTATTATTATTATTATTATTATTATTATTATTATTATTATTATTATTATTATTATTATTGTTATTACTAAGAGAGGGATAAAGTACTCATTTCTCTTAAGTTTTTAATGCAGTTATTACAAATTTATAAAATTTATGTTTTTTCTTTTCTTTTTTTGGTATAATAGGACTAATATATGCCCGTATTCAAGGATATGTGTTTTTTTTTTTAATTTTTTTTTTAAGAGCAAAATGGGAAAGGAACAAATGTATGAGGGCAAAATGGGAAAAAACTCATTTGAAACTACTCATTCAACTGTTCACCCTGGACTATATTGAATACTCCCTCCGTCCTAGAAAATTCGTCACTTTTTACTCAAAATGGCGTTTCGTTTGAAGCGTCACCTTTCCTAAAATGGAAATGTTTTATTAATATTCTATTACACTCACTCACTATTCCCTCTACTCATTCTCTCTTCTAAAACACTATTACACTCACAACACTTTTTAAATTTATTATTTTCTTCACTAATTCTCTCTCCTCTTTTCAAATTACACTCATAATATTTTTTCTTTCCATTTTTTTAATTTGCGTGTCAAACCTAAAATAATGACACTTTTCTTGGTGGGACGGAGGGAGTAATCTGTTTTTCAATGGGTATTTTTTAGAGACGATAAATTTGGGATAAAATCCGAATCTGCTCAACTTACGTGGCACTGCACGTCTACATGGAGCAACCCTATTCGCCAAACATACGCAACCTACGTGGCATCTTCACTGAAGAAGTAAGAACCTTAAGATCCCAACTCCACGGCAGCGACTGTCAAAAACTCCGACTCCGAGACAACTCATTCAAACTCCCACCGTCCTCCACTTCCTCAACCACTCATTTTCTCCCTCTCTCGTCGGAAAATTCGCCGTCGGCAGTTCGGATCTCCATCTGGAGGCTCCGACCTGAGTTGATATTTCAGCCGTGGCTCCATCAGGGCGACAGCAACATCCTCAGAACAACAACCTATCTCGAAGGAGGAGTGCTACCACCTCAAGTTCGTCCCCAACACCGAATCCAAATCCGAGTTCCGGAACCGGGCCCACCCGGATTGTTTACAGGGAAACCCTAGGCCCCTTTTCTTCTGAAGCCGATCTACACCTACCCTTTTGGCAACGGAATTGGTTCATCGCGCTTCTATTAATAATGGCGTTATCGTTCTTTGCTCTCGCTATCTTCCTATTCCTAACCCTAGACAACGATTTCACGTCATCCACTCCTGCCTACGCTGCCAAGTCTGAAGGCGTAGAGGTAAATTTTGTCTCTATTTATTTCAATTATAAATTTAATACTTTGATTTTTGTGGTATTAAGGTTCAATTGCTGTCTATGACGGGATTAATTTAGCGGATTACATGTTAGTTTTATGATAACTGATGAGCTATGCTTGGATTTAATTGGTTTGGACATGTGAGAAGGAGACCGAGTGATGCGCCGGTTAGGAGGCCGGAACAGTGGAGAAATGATAAAATGGCGAGGGGTAGGGGAAGACCCAAACAAACTTGGATTAGAGTAATTGAAAATGATATGAATTTACTTGGAGGGGATGAAAGTATGGTGTTGAAGAGGCCGGAGTTGAGGGCAAAAATCCATGTGGGGGGTTGATTTTTTTATTTTTTATTTATTTATTTATTTTTTTAACGATAACATATGAGGATTCATGTTAGCCGACCCCAAATTATTTTGGGACCAAGGCTTTGTTGTTGTTGTTGGTGGTGTTGAAATGAAAATTTGTGGGGGGGGGGGTTATGTTTTTAGGCATGTGTTAGTTTTTTTTTTTTCCAAACTGGTACTTGCAGTTGTTTGCCAATATTATGTTTATTGATCTGCTAGTACTCTCACTTGTGAGTTTTGTTTGCTTATGGAGTATGGAGAGAGTCTGGATGAAAAGTGATTATCATGCGCTCATAGTTGGAGCTACCACTTCTTTTACTCAAACAATATCTGCTTAAGCTACATTGGGCAGGCTTTAGGACTACATGCCTATTTTAGGACCCCTTATACCTCAAAGTTATAATCTCCCGACTATGGCAGAATATTTGGAAGTCTATCTTGAAAATGATTAAAAGACAATCTGGTTCAAACACTTATATGGGTTTTATAGAGGATGAGCATTTAAGTGTTAAAAAACTTATTTAACTACCTCCGCCTCATCCTCATAACAGAGTCATACTTTTCCTCTCTTAGTTTATCCCTAAAGTTTCAACATTTTAAAGTTTTGATATAAGTTTTTAAGATAATGATAAGAAACATAATTAATCCATAGAATTGGTTTGCATCAAGGTTTATGGCATTTTACTGGGGAACTACATTGATAGATGCAATGAATGCTACTTGTTGCTCTAACATCATTCAACATATTTTTGGTAATCCAAGTCTGTCCTTATGTGCTGTTGTTCTTTTGTCTCTAAAGTTATGTAACTTTGGAGCAATTCAAAGGCTATAATTTATAATATCAAAAGGTTTTGTCTTTCAACATAGGACAATTTATTTTTTGGGACGGAATGGGTATTAGTAAGGCCTTAAGGAATAAAGATGATTCAGGCAGCTGGTCCAACAGACAACGTTGCAGATTTCCTATATCCAATATGATATAGGCTCAAGCTTGCAGTAAAATTAATACCAAAACTTAAGAATCTTCATGATTATTCATAACAAAGAAACTGGACAAACATAATGTGGAGTTATTAGATAAAACAATTACTGCATTAGATGTTTGATGCGAGGAATTCTCTTCTCATTTATTTGGCCCTATATTTTGCAGATTACTTATGGGTCAGCGATCAAGCTGATGCATGAAAAGACCAGATTTAGGCTGCACTCACACGATGTGCCATATGGATCAGGCAGTGGGCAACAGTCAGTTACTGGTTTTCCAAATGTTGATGATGCCAATAGCTACTGGGTATGTTTACTCATCTACATATTCTCTCTTTAGTGTTTATGGCCTTTCCTGCTCGAATTTTGGGAATTCCTTCTGATTTTCATTCGTGATTCAAATCTCATGACCAGATTGTTAGGCCTCTACTAGATTCAACTCTAAAGCAAGGAGAAGCAATAAAAACTGGAACACTCATTCGGTTGCAACATATGAGGACTAGGAAGTGGCTCCATAGCCATTTGCATGCATCACCGATATCAGGCAATCTAGAGGTCAGTGAGCTGGTTTTGATTTTGCTTGTCCTTAAATTGCATGTAGTTGAATTATCTATTTTCTTTTTTCACATAAAATAAAACGGGAAAACTCAACTCTCTTGGTTTGACATTTAATGACTTTTGTCAATTTTATCTACATTTTTTAACTATAAAATTTGTAGAGATGGTACGACATGAATTTTATAGGATATCGTGTCAGTAGAGGAGACCTTCTGCAATTTGGTTCCTTCGATATACTTCTGCTGCTCTGCAATATTTATTTTGTTGTCAATTCTTGTAATTGTGACGCCTTCACAATCTTCTTCCCTTGAGCAGCATCCCTTCTCCGATTTTGCCTATCATACTTCACATTCTTCTTCCCCTGAGCAGCATACCTTGCCTGTCTAGTGTCTACTTTCATCTGACCTCATACAGAAAATGATGATTGCTTCAATAGTTTTTATCCTGTTCGGACTATGGAGAAATTAATATGGACAGAAGGATGGAAATACTATGCTTGTGCATTTGTGTTTTCGCATGTATTATGAAATCCCGCATATTGCTTTAGCTACCACGTATCAACCCTGCCTCGGTGTTTAGATTGTTTGGTGTCATATCATATTCATATGACAAATATATAATCGCCCACCTTTTCTCTTTCTCCGACCATAACGCACTGCAATAAATTGGAACATTCTTTACGACTTTGGTATGAAATATTTTGTTGGTGCATTTGTAGGCACTACTATACGTGAAGGGATGAATTGAAAGCTGTTTCTACTAAAATATAGTAATCACAAGGCTCATTATCGTTACTAATATACGGACTCGGAGAAGAGTTGCATGTGCCGCTGTTTTCACACAAGACAATTATTAATTTCTACTATTATTAGTCACACATGCTTATGTAATATCTACAGCAAATCATATAAATCACAGTATCTTACGTAAGTTAACTGCCTTCTTATCATCTTCTTTCGCATAGGCGCGGCCAGGATTTAGCTGGAAGGGGGTAAATTTTGTATTGTAATATAAGACTTTGAATCAAATTGAAGCTCAAAGGTAGAATATGGTGTAATTTTTCCTATAATAAAGATAATAGATTGATAGTAATGTGAGTTTAAAGATAAAATGCTGATGTTTTCAAAATTATAAAAGGTGCTAAAATAACATAGTTAAAAACCAGATGGGCTCAAGTGAACCGCAATTGGTGCGTGTGGCCTTTCCATTGTCCTTCAGTACAGCAATTATGAGTAATTTATACATATTATAGAGTGCCTCTTGCGCTAGAGTATAGAATATCTAGAAGCTAGGCAGCTGAAGTTTTTTTCTTTATTATTATTTTGTTATTGCAAGTGTATTTACTACATGTCGTGGTTCGTAATAGGAAATGAACAGGATTGTATCCACTTGGCTGCTTTCTGTGCTGTAAATTTTATACATATTGAAAGCATTAATCGCTGAAATTACGCTTGTTTTACCTGTAGGTGAGTTGCTTTGGAGGTGAAACAGAGTCAGATACTGGGGATTATTGGAGGTGAGGACTACTGAGGAGTTGTTTTCATTAGTCAAAGGAACCTCTCTTTTTTCAGTCATTTTTTTATCTTTACCATCAGCATTGTTAATATTATTGATTCTTTTTCGTCATGTCACCAGGCTTGAAATTGAGGGAAGTGGGAAAACTTGGAGACAAGATCAAAGGATAAGGCTTCTTCATGTGGACACCAATGGGTATCTTCACAGCCATGATAAGAAATACAGTCGCATTGCTGGTGGTCAGCAAGAGGTGAGAACTAAATATTTTGTTTAATGCATTGTATTCTTAGCACAATTGCTCTTAGTAGTCCTGAATTTCCATTTAGTTATCTACTCCCTCCGTCCTGATATAAGGTTCTCACTTTCCTGTTTAGTATTCCCAGTTTAAGATTCTTAGTTTGCTTTATTCCTTAAATGGCTAAGTATGAATAGTGTTTTGGACAATCATATCCTCGTAAAGTTCTAGAATTACAAAAAAAAAAAAAAAAAAAAAAACCATTACTTACCTAACCTACTTACACCCACATGCTTTATGAATAATGTTTTGGACAATGTTGGTGGCTTTTTACGACAATAGTGTTGCAAAGGTTGTAACTTTTTACATGTTGCTGCAGGTTTGTGGGGTAAGGGAGAAGCGTGCTGATAATATTTGGTTGGCTGCAGAGGGTGTCTACCTTCCAACTACTGAAAGCAAGTGAAGAAGCCCTTACTCCATTTATGTTTGCGGTTGGTGAAGTCAGTTGTATCTTGTAGCTTGTGTTAAATGACATAATAGTTGGAGATGATATTTGATCAAATAATATCTACTCCAGGAACGAACGAGACACTTATTTGTGTCAGTTGTTCTGACGACCTCAAGCAATTTAACCTTTTAATTCTCCGGGTGTTTTTGCTCTTTCTAATGAAGTGCTTCAGGTGCTTTCTTTCGACTAAAGTATTTCATTATTTGGAGATGATATATTTTTGAAGCATACAATGTCCATTATGACGATCCCATACCAGAAATGACTTCCTGCACATTTAACGTCAATGTGTGTTGAACATGCTCAGTTTGATCAATAAAGAGTATTCAAGGTTTAGCAAAGGCCAACATTTTTTGTTAAAGTATTTGATGTTGTTGTTAAATTTCTATCGTTCAGTGCGACAGAAGAAAATCTGTTTTTCAATGCAGTACGGAGGGATTATAACCTCCTATGGCATGACCCTCCCTGTTATATCATGTGCTAGAAGAGGATTCTGATCCATTGAAAAATAAGATTTCACATCACGGGTTGTAATTTTTTAAGCTAAGAATCATTGGGAAAGTCAAGCAATAACACATAACAAATATGCCCACCATTCCACTTGAAAAGAAAGAAAATTGATCTTGCACGAAGAAAATTAAGAAAAATATATAGTGGAGTAAATCTTATTCGAAAAGGCAGAAAATTGATCTTACACGAAAATTAAGAAAAATATATAGTGGAGTAAATGTTGTGAGTATGAATAGTGAGGTAGACGAGAGAAAGTGAGGTAGAAAATATTAAATGGATAGTTATTGTGAGTATGGCAAGTGGGTCAAATGAATAAAAAAGTATTAAAAGTTTTTATATTGAGTGTGTCTTTTAAATGGAACATTCAAAATCGAAATTTATGCCTTTTCGAATATGACAGAGAGAGTATACTCCTACTTTTGTCCCTAAACCTAAATAAATATCGATAAACTTTTAAAATTTGCTCTTGATCAAGAGCAAATTTGAAAAGTTTTCGACATTCATTTAGGAATGGAGGGTGTAATTCTCAACATGAAAACTAACCAGGCAAAAACTATGTTTTCAAAATGTTCTAATAAGTGTCTATTTTATAGGCACTTATATGATAAATATGTACTTTATTTAATTTAGTTTTAATCATTTTAATTTAATTTATGCTCATATTTGTACTTATTCGCAGATTTGATACTTAGTGGTATGTTGTTATGATTTAACAGGAGTTAGGTACATTTTTGAATAAAAAGGGCATGGATTAAAGCTTATGGAGTATAAGGATCAAAATTGGAAAAAGAAAATTGAACAGACCAAACCAGCAGGTGCTCGGCCGAGCACCCCCATAGGCTCGGCCGAGCAGATCAAAGCCGAATGGACATGTCTTACGAAAAGTTGTGCTCGAACGAGCGGGTTATATGACTCGGTCGAGCAAAGACATGTTCTCAGCTAAAAGATGTCTTTTCAAAATGAGGAGGCTTTTCGAGAAATGGGTGCAACTTTTGACCCAAACACCTATAAATAGGACATGTAATCAGTAGTTTAAACATCTAGACACGGTTGTAAATATACCCTAATACAATTAGCAATCTATAAACATCATTACTTCGAGATTTGTAAGATCTATCGAGTGTTCTTGAGATATTTTGAGATTGAAGAAAGAAAGCAATTGAAGGTTTATTTCCAGCCATTATTATTTGAATAAGTATCTCTTTCTCTTCCTCATTATTTATGTCTTATTCATCTTTATTTGTCATGATATTCATCATGATTAGTGAGTAATACCCCAAAACTCGACTTCATGTGTTCATCTTATTAAATCATGCTTCTCTTCCTCTTCTCATCTCTTTATCAATTTTCTTCATATCATTTTAATCGCCTACGAATATGAAGACGTTCATATTTGTATGAATCCTAGTTAATTAAGAGATAGACATAGCCGTGAATCTTGATTAACGGAACCATATGAATTAAACAAAACACTATTAATCACGAGAATAAATTAATTTCCTAGAGATGATCCTTTAGTGGAAAATACGTGAATTTAATATAAACTTAATGGGTTTTGACTAAAGTACGAAACCATCGAGAGAAAGACCGTGTTAGTCTTAAAATACATGTGCTATCTTGCTTGATCGTGAGAAGGTAGTACGAATAGCGTATCATCCTTGATTATGACTTGATCATATTTTATAAAAGCATGGTTGTTTGATGAATACATGGTTGTTTGAGTCCAAATTCCGAGAATACGTTCATCATATAGAATTCAATCTAAGTTAAGTTAGAGTAATATTACGCATTTTTTTAGATAGTCATAAACAAAACAAATTCTCCCCCAAATCCATTTTTCATTCATAACCACTAATTAAAAGCAAGTATTAATCCATAGTAACATTGTCCTCGTAGGATTGAGCATAAAACACTTTTTCCACAAGGCACTCAAGGAGTGAAAGTTTTGATAATCTCTTTCTCTTCCTCATTATTTATGTCTTATCCATCTTTATTTGTCATGATATTCATCATGGTTAGTGAGTAATACCCCAATTTCTCGAGGTTGAAAACTCGACTTCATGTGTTCATCTTGTTAATCATGCTTCTCTTCCTCTTCTCATCTCTTAATCAATTTTATTCATATCATTCTTAATTCCTACGAATATAAAGACGTATATATTTGTATGAATCCTAGTTAATCAAGAGATGGACTTAGCCGTGAGTCTTGATTAACGGAACCATATGAATTAAACTAGACACTATTAATCACGAGAGTAGATTAATTGATCCTTAATTGGAAAATATGTGGATTTTAACATAAACTCAATGAATTTTGGTTAATGAACGGAACCACCATAGAAAGATAGGCCGTGTTAATCTTAAAATACATGTGCTATCTTGCTTGATCATGAGAAGGTAACACAAATAACGTATCATCCTTGATTTTTATGAAACCTTTAGCATGATTATTTGTTGATGATTGCATATTGTTTGAATCCAATCTCGGGAATATCTTCATCTTATATAGTTCAATTCGTGTTAGAGTAGTTTGTATTTCATTTCTAGATAAACAACACAACAATTATTCCCCCCAAACCATTTTCTACTTTATTATTTTTACATAAAAACAATATTTTATATAGTAACTTTGTCCTCATGAGATCGACCCGCATTTGCCTTCACCTTTATTACATCACACCGTGCACTTGCAGATTAAACTAAGCCGATAGGTTTTGGCTTAATATGTTTTCACTAAATTATTTATTTTCAAAATATTCTCACTTAATTTTTACATTTTTCAAAATGTGTTCACCCCGTCAACAATTCGCTAGGGGTGTGCAACAAAACCGGAAAACCGAAAAAATCGGACCGAAATCGAGAAAATCGGACCGAAAAAACCGAAACCGACAAAACCGAAATGTTAATGGTTTTAACCATTTAAAAACCGAAACTTTCGGTTTCGGTTTTGGTTTCAAATGAAAAATCGAGCCGATAAAACCGAACCGAACCGATATTATTAAAACGACGTATCATTTTAATATATATATATAAATTTCATCTTCTCATCTTGCCATAGAGTTAAAATTATGCTTACGGTAGTTTAACTGTTAAATGATTATTGCATCTTTCCTTCATTTGAGAGCTCTCCAAGTACCACGAGTCAGAAGTTTGAACTGTTTGCCATTTTTAAGCTCAAGTAGAGTGGCAATTCAATCGAAAATCAAGAGATTCAAGACAATCAAAGTGACTGAGCTTCATCCTACAATGCATGGCACTAACACTCACACAAAAGGGGATTCTTAAACAGATTATTAGAACATATAATTATACTATTAAAACGACTTGTCATTTTAATATATATATATAAATCATCAATATATGCATGTTCTTCTCATCTTGTTGAAACCGAACGATACCGAACCAAACCGACACCAAACCGAAACCGAATAAAACCGAAACCGAATAAAACCGAAGCTTAACGGTTTTAAAATACAAAAACCGATATCTTTCGGTTCGGTTTCGGTTTTAGCCTAAAACCGAACCAAACCGGACCGAGCACACCCCTACAATTCGCTTAAAAGTAAACGAAATTTTGCCGCATGACCTCATATGACTAATTTTGTTAAATACGGTCTAGGATAAATGATTTATTGGAAGAATTAATTTGTGCTATTTCTTATAAACTATGTGCTAATGACGTTTTACATTTAAAAAAATATACTCCAGTCTTCACATGTCAACAATGTAACATACTGGTTGAAAACTTAACCAACAATATCCACGCTAAATCAGATGACTAAATTTCTTTAGATTTTTAACGAATATATTAACGGAGTGTGCACATTTTTAAAATTGTGAAAGTTCAGTTAAGAACATTTTGAAAAATAATAGTTCAATGAGAAAATTTTGAAAAAAACTAAAATTTAGTACGAAAATATGATTTTTGCCAACTAGCAACTTCTTCTCTCAAACTCAATGCGGGTTTCTAAGCAACATGAAAAACCAAACTATAAGTTGGGTCTCAATGATCAAAATCTTATGAGCTCTAAACATAATGTTTACTTGAACAATCCAAAAATTTCCTAAAGAAGATTTCTCGGATAAACTAGTGAGACTTGACATATTCTTGAACAATATGGAGTCCTTCGGAGTCCTCTCCATAATCCTGCAAACACATATGAAAAGGTTAAAAGCCTACTAATTAAGCAAGCAATTCAATTAAATTAGGCATTAAGATCAAACTTGTACCTTCACAACGACACACGAGCAACCCACAACCTTTCTTGCATTCCCTTCTGAATCAATCTTGCACAACTACAAGGATATATAACTTCTTTAAAGCACTCAAAGATGATTGCACATGTAAAATCAAACATATGATGATATAATCGGTCCGAACTTCATACTTTTTTTGTTGTCAATATGAAGGTACTTTGAGCAATAATTTTAGTTATTGATAGTATTTATAATGGTGTATCAATACAAGTTTTTTATTTTATTAGAATAATTAAAGTGACCTAAATAAATTGCTCAAAGTACCTTAGCATTGACAACAACAAAAAGTGGGAAAATCATTTCAGGACGGAGGGACTATGAACTACAACAGGGGAACAAAAAGATAACAAGTAAACAACATGTTGAAGGTAAACATTTGGCAGGAAACTTACACCAGACCACTCGCCAAGGGTCTTAGCACTGGGAACGGATATCAAGCTCACATTGTGATCTGCGCAAAGTGCTTTCACCAATTTAACATAGTCAGGCTGGTTACAGTCCTCGGCTAGCACACAAAGTTGGGCAGCATGCTTCTCAATAACCTTTGCAGCCTCGTGAAGGCCACGAGAGAGACCACTATGAGCAAGTGATTTCTTAAGCACAAGCTGCAAGGCTGTCATGATGTCCATTGGCTCACCAAGGGCTGGAGCAGTAACTGGAGCAGCAACCTCAGCAACAACAGCCTCATCACTGCAAGACAGAATAGAATAGCATCAAATATATATATGTGTCATTTGTAGCAACGGATTGTTCTGCTACATGGGAGGTTATAAAGCATGCTACTTTATTTACTCTTGTTGTTAAATGTTGACCGCAAAGCTCTATAACATAACCTTGCACATGCTTAACATAACCTTGTTTTAAGTCTTGACTACTTTCATCCTTAACTGGTGGACACTCACATAATAAGAAATACCCCTCTGGCCCATTAAGACTCCACATTTAAAAATAAGGTTAGAAACAAATTGTTTTTGTGCATTTTTTTTTTCTTTATGTTAATTATATGATAGTTTTCTTGCATATTGTAGAAGTGAAATATAACTTCAACACAAAGGAGTAAAAGTGTAAAATTAATAAGTTTGACTTTAAAACGTTAACTCTTTTACATGGAGCGAAAAATGGAGGGAGCATAAGAAAAGGGAGTAAAACAGAGGAACATTCAACTCCTTAGCCCAAAAAAGGGTACTTTGTACATGGAAAACCTTTTAGGTATGCGACTATACCTGCTTCTACTTTCATGAAATTGCACTAGAATTATTATCTTTTAGCAATGCTACTCTCCTATCGGACGTGCAAATATGTAAGTGTCTCTTCTTTTGGCGCATATGGAGTATTACTCAAGGGGGTGAGAAATAAGTTACATCAGATGAGGGAAGAAGGTTATCAAAGACTTTCGTGCAACTATTAACATGATATTAACTGTTATGAATGCAACTGTTTACTGTTAAGCACAGCAGCCATAAAACTGGTTTACATGTAGACATTCACAAAATCCCATCATGACCAGGTGCTGGTGCAATTGATTCACTGGGGTGTAAATAAATAATTGGTCAAGTAAATAGTTACCATCCCAGCCCTAAAACTGGATTTGTAACATATAACATTGTTGTACACCTTTGAATAAACAGCTCAATAAAAATTACTTTGCTCTAAAATAGATAAATTGGGTGCAACTGTGCCAAAAATAAAACAAAAAATAAAGTATTTAAGTCCCTCAGATTACGAGCTACTATAGTGGTTAAAATCTAAAAAATGAGCATTATAGTTACATACCCTGACATGATTCCTTGAGTTCAGATCTCAAATGCCCTGTTTGCACAAAAACAAAGTATTTTAGTCCCTTGAATCAATATTAATGAAAAGCCTTAAAACAATACAAGGAATGATAGAGAATTACAGCAGTCAATAGAGATATAATGAATTATAAGTGAATAAAACACATCAAATGAACACAATTTTAATGAATAAAAATAGATCTGGAGTTGGAGGGTGATGAGAAGTTTTGGTACCTGCGATGAAGATAATATGAGGAGAGCACAAGCGCCGTTCACCTCCTGTGAAGCAAATAGAGACAACGAACGGAGTTTGAGAAGTTTATAAAAGCTGTCGGAGGCCGGAGTTCCTAAAACCCTAATACCGATTTGATGTGTTTTGAGGAAGTTGAATCTTGCTGTTTCACGGCCCAATCGAAAAATTAACTTCCCTCGATGGGCTACAATGGGCCAATGAAAAAATTCAGTCCCTCGATGGGCAGCCTAGGCTGCCTCTGAAATAATTGATTTTTTTTTTTTTTCATAATAAATCTCTCTCTCTCTCTCTCTCTCTCTCTCTCTCTCTCTCTCTCTCTCTCTCTCTCTCTCTCTCTCTCTCTCTCTCTCTCCCCCCCAATACAAACTACACATTTTTTTATAGGGTGTCTAGCTACAAATTACTTCCTCCGTCCCATTTTGTCTCATTTAAAAAGACACACATCAAAAATAAAAAATTTTTAATATTTTTTTATTCATGAGACTCACTTGTCGACACACATCAAAAATAAAAACTTTTTAATACTTTTTTATTCATGAGACTCACTTGTCATACTCACAATAATTATCCACTTATTATTCAATACCCCACTTTCTCTCTCCTACCTCACTTTCATAATCACAATACTTACTTCATTATACACTTTCCTTAATTTTCGGACAAGACCAATTTTGTACCATTTCAAGTGGAACGAAGAGTATATACACTTTCTATAAAGTGAAATTATTTTATTATTTTTATATTAGTGAGATCACATGTTATACTAACAACAACAATTCAATTATTATTATTCACCCCACTTTCTCTCTTATCTCACTTTTCATACTCATAACACATACTACACATACTGTATTCCAATAACATTTTTTCTTAATCTCATACAAATAATAAGTGTGTGGATTGTACCATGAAAGAAGTATTTGTCATCCCATAACAAATTGTACCAAAATGAAAATAACAAGAAGTAGTCTAATGACTAATATTAGTACTAGATTAATATTCTAAGATAATTGTTGAGTAAAATACTTGTATCCCACTGATTTAAAACCGTTAAACTTAAAAATTTATATGATTCAACTTTTATCATAAGTGATTCTTTGATGTTGTTATTGTGTTATTTTATATAGTAATAACCTCTATCTATTAGCTGCATAAAATATATTAATATATATATTTATATATACTAGCTCATGTCCGTGTTCAAGGTCACATTTTTTTTAAGGACAAAATGAGAAAGGAACAAAATAGTGTTGGTGATTTTAGTGTCATCAACTTGTTTTATTGTAATGATGATTTACTAGAGATCAATGTGATTCGTATTAGACTCGGATACGAGTAAGGGAAAGTGTGGAGTATACACTCGTTTGATCTAAAACGAAGTCAACCTCGATAAAGAAATAAAAGTTAAAGGGTAGCACATTTTGCTTATGTGCTCGGCCGAGCAGAGTCCTTGACTCGGCCGAGCAGAGCATGGCAGATTGTCCAAGTTTCTGGACAGCCATGCTCGGCCGAGGCATATGCCTTGCTCGGCCGAGCAGTATGAACAAAGACGCCGCGCGGCCAAATGACACTACTGTGCACTGGGCAAATTGTCATGGGACATCTTTGCTTTCGAGCGAGTCCCTTGACTCGGTCGAGCAGCTCCCGAACAGTGCCGATTCAAAATGAAAAGACACGTCGCTTGGCTAAAGTCGTGTCTTTTGATTGTACTCTTTAACTAATACCTCTCCATCTCGTATATATACAGGATTGATCTCGGTGTACATACATGAAAAACACAAGTAATTACAACAATAACGAAAGCAATCAATTCTCACAGTTTAGATTTGTTCTCTTTGCCTAGAAACAAATTGAGTGATTGTCTTATCCCAATAAAGATTTTGTGTAACCCAGGCATTAAGGGTCGAAATACTTTATTCGAAAAGTGGATTATACACGATTCAATCACATATCCGGCCTTTGTATCAAGATCAAGACCCTATATTTCCCCTACAAACGAATAAAGTATTTGGTGATACTCATGGCTGGTGGAAGTACTTTGAAGGAGATGACGAACAAGTTTGGAAAGCTAGACAAATTTGAAGGACAAGATTTCCGGCGTTGGCAGAAGAAGATGCACTTCCTTTTAACAACATTAAAGGTGGTGTATGTTCTTTCTACCCCTATTCCGGAATTGCTTGAAGATGACAACTTGGAGGCAATCAGACGTAGATCAAAGTGGGAAAACGACAACTACATCTGCAGAGGACACATATTAAACGGTATGTCTGATTCTCTCTTTGACATCTATCAAAATGAGGAATCTGCTAAAGAGTTATGGGATTCTCTTGAATCCAAGTACATGGCAGAGGATGCTTCTAGTAAGAAGTTCCTTGTGAGTAATTTTAATAATTACAAGATGGTCGATTCAAGACCTGTCATGGAACAGTTCAATGAACTCCTTA
Organism: Adenophora triphylla var. japonica; assembly: GCA_022495995.1. Lineage (NCBI taxonomy): Eukaryota > Viridiplantae > Streptophyta > Magnoliopsida > Asterales > Campanulaceae > Adenophora > Adenophora triphylla. The sequence goes on from JAFEMH010007603.1 coordinate 64,184, forward strand.
GAATCCTTGGACAATATACACAACACGGGTTGAAGATGGATGAGTCAATATCGGTTTCAAGTGTGATTGATAAGTTGCCTCCCTCCTGGAAGGATTTCAAACACACTTTGAAACATGGTAAAGACGATCTATCTTTGGTTCAACTTGGTAGTCACTTGCGCATAGAGGAATCTCTTAGGGCGCAAGAGGATGACAAAGGCAAAGGAAAGGAAGTTGCTGGACCCTCGGTCAATATGATTGATGAGGGTGGAAACAATAAAAACAAAGGAAAGAAACGTAGTTTCAATGACAATGGTTCTGGTCCCAACAAGAAGCCTAAATTGGCATGTTGGAAGTGTGGCAAAACTGGTCACTTTAAGAAGGATTGTCGTGTTGGAAACAACAAGAAAGGCGCAAGCACAAGTGGTTCGGGAAAGGGGTCTAAGGACCATTCTCAAAACCAAGGTCAGAATTTAATACATAGTTGGAACAGTTTTATTAAAAATTCTGTTTCAATAATTTCTGAGGCATTTTATGTGCAGGATGATGCTATTGCGTGGTGGATTGATTCCGGTGCCACAACTCATGTTTGTAAGGATCGTTGTTGGTTTAAGTCATACGAACCAATGGAAGACGGATCTGTCCTTTACATGGGTGATGACCATTCCGCTCCTATTCAAGGAAGAGGAAGCGTGGTGTTGGAATTCAGTTCGGGAAAAACTATTTCTTTGTTTAATGTATTGTATGTACTAAAACTTCATTTCTGGTACTGTATTGAACAAGTGTGGATACAAACAAGTATATGAATCCGATAAGTATACCTTATCGAAGTCACGGTGTATTTGTAGGATTTGGTTATAATGGGATGTTTATGTTGAATTTAAATAAAATTCCTTGTTCTGTTTATATGACTTCTTCTGTTGTTATCAATTCTTCGTAATGGCATGCTCGGTGGAAAATGTAATATTTCGAAAGGCTTTCAATTCTTAATGTAAGATTATCCCATTTTGAACATAGCCACCATCATTAGATGCGTTGTGAGTTTGTTCAAATGCATAGCCACGCATTTAATAATGTGTTGTGAGTATGCGGATCTACTTGCTTTGGTTGAATATTTATTCACCATTAAGTTAAGAATTGATAAGTATTTCGACTGAATCTCAAATGAATGATCATTTGATTGAGGTACCAAGTGAGACACCCGAACTTCGTAAAAGTAAAAGAACAAGGAAAGCTAAATCATATGGTTCTGATTTTCAATTATATTTAGTTACGGGATCAAGAGATCAAATTGAATCTCAATACTCTTACTGTTATAGTATAGAGGAGGATCCAAGAACCTATGATGAAGCAATAAAATCTCGAGACGCTGGTTTTTGGAAAGAAGCCATCGATGATGAGATTGGTTCTATTGTGGAAAATAATACATGGGTCTTGTCTGATTTACCACCAGGTTGTAAACCTTTGGGGTGCAAATGGATCTTCAAAAAGAAGATGAAAGTCGATGGAACTATCGACAAGTTTAAAGCTCGATTGGTAATCCAAGGCTTTAGACAAAAGGAAGGGATCGATTACTTCGATACCTATGCACCGGTTGCTCGTATCACTACTATTAGATTTCGATAGCTTTGGCGGCTATTCGTAATCTATTGATCCATCAAATGGATGTCAAAACAAGCATTCTTAAATGGTGATTTGGAAGAAGAAGTGTATATGAAGCAACCTGAAGGATTTGTTATGCCAGGTAATGAGCATAAGGTATGTAAGTTAATTAAGTCATTGTATGGGCTGAAGCAAGCACCTAAGCAGTGGCATCAAAAATTTGATGAGGTTGTTTTGTCGAATGGTTTTGTATTAAATCGGTCAAACAAATGTGTATATAGCAGATTTGATGAATCCGTAAAGGTGTAATCATCTGTCTATATGTAGATGACATGTTGATTTTTGGCACTGACCAAAATTTAGTTGATAAAACTAAGAAGTTTTTGTCATCAAAGTTTTCGATGAAGGACATGGGAGAAGCCGATGTAATTCTTGGTATAAAGATTAAACGGATGAACAAAGGAATTGCAATTACACAATCTCATTATATTGAGAAAATTCTCAAGAGGTTTAATTGTGATAATTGTTCTAAAGTTAGTACTCCCATGGATCCTACTGAGAAACTTGTATCAAATATCTTGGTAAACCCGCTGTCACACTCGAATACTCAAAAGCCATTGGCGATTTGATGTATGCTATGACGGGCACTCGACACGATATTGCTTATGCGGTTGGAAGATTGAGCGAGGTTCACTTGTAATCCTAGTAGACAGCATTGGCATGCTATAACAAGGGTGTTCAAGTACTTAAAAGGTACTATGGACTATGGTTTGTGTTATAGTGGACATCCTTCTATATTAGAAGGTTATACCGATGCTAGTTGGATCAACCAAGAAGATTCATCTTCTACTAGTGGTTGGGTGTTCTTGCTTGGAGGAGGTGCCATTTCTTGGGCTTTCAAAAAGCAGACATGTATTACACATTCTACAATGGAATCTGAGTTTGTAGCATTGGCTGCTGCTGGAAAAGAAGCGGAGTGGCTTGAAACTTGATATATGAGATTCCATTATGGCCAAAACCAATATCACCAATGTCTATCCATTGTGATAGTGCTGCCACCTTGGCTAGGGCCTATAGTCGATTTATAATGGCAAGTCTAGACACTTGGGTGTCGGAGCATAGTATGATTCGGGAGTTAATCATGAATGGTGTGATATCAGTTGAGTTTGTTCGGTCGCAACAAAATTTGGCTGACCACTTGACGAAGGGGTTAGCCAGAGACTTGGTAAATAAGTCTGCAATGGGAATGGGATTAAAGTCCATTTAATCCTCTAATTGTGAGATACCCAATTCCCTTCTAATACAACGTTAGAAGCTTGAATTCAATGTGGAAAGCTCGCGATTGGAGATTGGAACACATGTTATTATCTTTCCCAAGGTATGTGTTCGGACACTGCAAGTAAAGGTTAGTTTGAAGAATATCTTCTTAATAGTTCCTTTGAAAAATTGCAAATGCAGTGCAAGATTAAAGGAACTACCTATGTGGACATGAAGTTTTGCCGCTTCAAGAAGCTAGGACTTGGCTTCCTATATGTTCACTAATGGATATGGACACATGGCTTGTAAAGTGTCAAGATTAAACAAAGAGAATTGTACTGAACTTATGTGTATAGTATCTTCGTGTATTCATATGAGTTGGACGGGTTCAATCGTTACGACACCCCGATTCTCGAGTATTTGAAATGTGTATTATACTAAGATGAAAATTCAATCGCAAGACATTTTCATTTATGCATTCGTTTGTTTCGTTATTTATAAAGTTTAGTAAATCAAAGGATTACACTAAAATGGAGGGGATTTTTTGGTGATTTTAGTGTCATCAACTTGTTTTATTGTAATGATGATTTACTAGAGATCAATGTGATTCGTATTAGACTCGGATACGAGTAAGGGAAAGTGTGGAGTACACACTCGTTTGATCTAAAACGAAGTCAACCTCGATAAAGAAGTAAAAGTTAAAGGGTAGCACATTTTCTTTGATGTGCTCGGCCGAGCAGAGTCCTTGACTCGGCGAAGCGAGCATGGCGGATTGTCCAAGTTTACGGGACAGCCATGCTCGTAGAGGCATATGCCTTGCTCGGCCGAGCAGTATGAACAGACGGCCGTGCGTTCAAATGACACTACTGCCGTGCGGTAGGCAAATTGTCATGGGACATCTTTGCTCGGCCGAGCGAGTCCCTTGACTCGGACGAGCAGTTCCTGAACAGGTGCCAGTTCAAAATGAAAAGACACATCGCTTGGCTAAAGTCATGTCTTTTGATTGCACTCTTTAACTAATACCTCTCCATCTGTATATATACAGGGATTGATCTCAGTTGTACATACATGAAAAACACAAGTAATTACAACAATAACGAAAGCAATCAATTCTCACAGTTTAGATTTGTTCTCTTTGCCTAGAAACAAATTGAGTGATTGTCTTATCCCAATAAAGATTTTGTGTAACCCAGGCATTAAGGGTCGAAATACTTTATTCGGAAAGTGGATTATACACGATTCAATCACATATCCGGCCTTTGTATCAAGATCAAGACCCTATATTTCCCCTACAAATAGTGAGAGCAAAATGGTAATTTCTGCCGTTGAAACTGTCCATTGAACAGTAGAGGACCACCCTCATTTATACTATATATATATATATATATATATATATATATATATATATATATATATATATATATATATATATATATATATATATATATATATATATATATATATATATATATATATATATATATATATATAAATATATATATATATATATAAGAGTTATATCTTATTTATCATTCATAATTATTTTTGAAATACAAACATATTTATAATTAATAAATATATTTTGATTTTACTATAATCTACTTTCCAAGAATAGTAATGTCAAATTTGTTGGGCCCTACATTCTTCGGTCAACATGTTTACAACTTACACTTAACAACTTGGTACTAACAACTTGAATTATTCCATTTACCACTTGGTTTCCTACAGGTTGGGACCAGTAACGCTATTCCTATTTTATAGGGATCGTGCCAAAGAAAGCAAAGACCAGGTCAACCACGTTTCTTCAGCAAGCAAATCACTATCTCCTCCTCAAACGAACGAGTGCGGATATATCTCCAAGGATCAACCCTAATTCCGAGTTTATAGGCCCATAATCTTCTTTTTGTTAATTAGTTTTATTTTTGAGGTATAAAAGGGGGAACACACACTGTATTTTCACACACGTTCCTCACTAGCTTAAGCTCCCTTTTTCATACGCTCTTAGCATTGTAATCTCAAGAGCATTCTTAGTAAACTTTCTGGTCGAGGCAGAGCCATATCCTCCCGGGGTTTTGTGCCGGAGAACAAGTTGTTCAAGGGCTTTCCCTAGTCAACAAACATCTTGTGTCCATTTCTATTCAACTTGATAGTCATTGTACCTAGATTCATATCACTTTAGTCACTTTTCCCATCACAAAAATATAATTGTTGAAATTTGACCAAAACAATTTGGCGCCGTCTGTGGGAAACTTTGATTATTCAAGCAGAAATGGTTAATCCATCTTCCAGCAGTCAGAGTCGGCTGCTTCCTGTTTCCAATGCCCAAGGCAACCCTCCTCCAAGTGCGGAAGCTGTCAATCTGGAGATAATGTCCAACATGGCGGACATGATGAAGAAAATAGGCGATCGGTTGGATGATCAGGAGCGTACGAATACCATGATATTCAATGCCATTGATAGTCTGCGTAAAGGGAAGCAAGCGGAGACTCAAGTATCCACTCCGTTTTCACCTTTACTTCCTAGATCTTTGTTTGGTGCAGGTACAGGACCGAGCCATGTTGGAGATATCCCGATGTCCAACACCTTGCCAGCGGAAAGCACGATTGTGACATCCATTCCAATTGAGCAACCAAGATTCGGCCTATCAGCTAGCCAATCCGCGCTATCATCTTGCTACACTTATGCTACACCCTCAGTGGGGCAAACAGGAAGTTTCTTTAATGCTTTCGATACTTTCGCACCTCAAGTTAATAATGCTCCTCTTTTCGCAGAAAACCAACTTGTTAAGGAAATGCAAACCATTAAGGAGTTGCTCCGAAGCGTGCCTGGAGTCAACTTGCCGTATCACCAAGTCTCTCCAACTTGCTACAACGAGTCTCGTTTTGTGCCAGCAATAGCCAGTGTGGAGATCCCAAAGAAATTCTCAGTCCCCCATATGAAGAAGTATGATGGGAGAACCGATCCAGCAGAGCACGTGTTGCTGTATCAAGAGTCAATGGATATCATAAGTATCCCTCCTATGTTTAAAGAAGCATGTTTTTGCAGGGGCTTTGGCTCAACCTTGTCAGGACCGGCCTTAAAATGGCTAACAGGGCTTCCTCTAAACTCTATTTCATCTTATGCTCAACTTGTCAATATGTTCATTAATCAGTTTTCATGCAACAGGGCATTTGACAAGTTGACTAGTGATCTTTATAGAATTGTGCAAAGGCCTAACGAAAGTCTTAAAGAGTATTTGCACAGGTTCAATAAGGAGGCAGTGACTATACCCAACTTGGACGTGTCCACAGCAACGGAGGCATTCCGCATAGGCTTGAAGAAGAGCTCATTGTTTTACAACGAGTTGGTGATGACCCCTGCGAAACAACTTGAAGAAATCAGAACCAGGGCCTTGCCTTACATCCGATTGGAGGAAGATAGCTTGGCAATGGGGAAATCAACTGGGAGGACTCCTACTCCTCTATTTGAACCTTCTGACAGACAATCGGACTCCCATCACCCTAAGTCCAACAGGGGCAAACCCTCTGTTAAAACTGAACCTTCTAGGATTCATGTTGTAGATGATGATCAGGAAGGTGATAATAATGATTATCCACAAATTTCTGAATATTGCTTTTCTGTGGACATTGCAGGAATCTTGTGCGCCATGGGAAATCTTGGAGATAAAGCAAGATGGCCCAAGAAGAATGACCAGTCAACAACTTGGAAGGACAAGTCCAAGTGGTGCGCGTTTCATGAAGATTTTGGGCACACCACCGAGAACTGTTTCGCCTTGAGGAAGGAGATTGCTCATTTATTGTCCAAGGGTCTTCTCAAGGATTTGTTGGGCAAGAAGAGGGTCAGGAGTGAATCTAAAGAACCTGGTTCAGAGGAGCAATCTATGCCCGAGAAAGTTGCACCCCCTCCGGCCACCAAGGTAGTGAATGTTATCTCAGTGGGTCTCATATTTGCGCACAACTTACTCTGCCGCCAAGCGTCATGCCAAAAGCTCTAAGGAAGATCAATCGAATTGCCTTCAAGGCGTCGTGACTTCACCGATGGTCATGTTATTTCCTTTGAAGATGAAGATAAGGACAACACGTTGGACCCTCATCATGATGGTCTAGTTGTTCAGTGCAGATTGCTAATTGTGTGGTCAAGCGGATTCGATCGATGGTGGAGCTCGGTCAACATCATCTTCACCCATGCTCTTGAAGATATGGGCATCCCTCTGTCCGAAGTAGTGAAGAATTCATCCGTACTGGTAGGGTTCAGTGGTGAGGTGAAGCAAACGGTCGGAGAGATCAAGTTGCCCATCTACCTAGAAGGTATGAATTCCATGGAGAGGTTTTGTGTGATTGAATGTTCTTCCTCGTACAATGTCATATTGGGAAGGCCTTGGATCCACAACATGAAGGCCGTGCCCTCGACTTACCATCAATGCGTCAAGTTTCCAACACCTTGGGGTGTTGCCAAGTTGAAGGGAAACCAGCAAGTCTCTAAGGAATGTTACAAGATCAACATGAAAGCAAGCTCGACCCCTCGACAAGCATAGCAATTAAAGAAAAAGGCCCAGGACATTCTTGAAGCGGTGGAGCACGATACAAAAAGTGTTCCTGTCGATGCATCAAATCCTGAGGCCCAAGTGCAAGTTGGGATAGACCTACCGTCCGAAATCGAAGAGGAGTTGATCGAGTTCCTGAAAAGCCAGAGATGCTGTTTCGCTTGGAAACATGAGGACATGACAGGGATAAGCAAGGATATTATTACTCACAAGTTGAACATTGATCCGACCATCCGTCCTGTCCGTCAAAAAAGAAGGAAGTTCGCCCAGGAGCGGAACCAGATCATAAAGGATGAAGTTGAGAGGCTTCTAAAGTCCAAGATGATCAGAGAAGTTCAGTACACAAGGTGGTTGGCTAACGTTGTAGTGGTGGAGAAGAAGAATGGCAAGTGGCGAGTATGCGTGGACTTCACCGACTTGAACAAGGCCTGCCCAAAGGATCCATTCCCTCTCCCTCATATTGATTCTCTAGTTGATGAGACAGCCGGCCACGACATCTTGACATTCATGGATGCATCTTCCGGGTATCAACAAATTCAAATGGAGCCTTCAGACCAAGAAGATACAGCATTCATGACTCCAGAAGGTATATACTGTTATATTTCTATGCCCTTTGGTCTTAAAAATGCAGGGGCAACCTATCAAAGGTTAGTGAACAAAATGTTCAAAGACCAACTTGGCAAGACGATGGAGGTCTACATAGACGACATGGTGGTCAAATCCAAACACATTGAGGATCATGTGGAGCACCTTGCTGAGGCATTCAACATCTTGAAGGCCTTCAACATGAAGCTCAATTCGGCAAAGTGCAACTTCGGTGTTAGAGCAGGCAAATTCTTGGGATATATGGTAACCAAGAGGGGAATCGAAGCAAGTCCCGAACAAATCAAAGCCATTCTCAACTTGGAATCCCCTAAAAACATCAAGGAAGTACAAAGGTTAACAGGTAGAGTAGCAGCTTTGAATAGATTTATATCCAAATCATCTGATAAGTGCAGGTTATTCTACGAAGTGTTAAGAAAAAACAAACTTTTTCAATGGACTGACCAACACGAGGCCGCCTTCAAACAACTTAAAGAATACTTGATGACGTCACCTCTACTCGCCAAACCCGAACATGGTGAGCATCTTTATTTATACTTAGGCGTATACGAAAATCTTTGTTAGTGCGGTATTGGTGAAAGAAACCCGTGGTGAACGGCATCCATTTACTATGTAAGCAAGTCTTTATTGGATGCTTTGAAACAAGGTACTCTCATCTTGAAAAATTAATATTAGCCTTAACTATCGCCGCCACCAAATTACGTCATTATTTTGAAACACATTCCATAAGCTGTTAGAACTAATTATCCTATAAGAAATGTGTTGAGAACGCTAGAGATGCTCGGGCGGAGTTGGCAGTGGTCGGTCTGAGTTGAGAACGTATGACATTTCGTATGAGCCAAGAAGCGACCATCAAGTCTCGAGGCCCTAGCCGATTTCGTAGCCGACTTCAGTCCTAGTTTGCGGCAGAGGTAGAATTGGAAGTGCAACAACTTGAAGGTAAAACTATTCCTAGATTTTGGACATTGTTTACGATGGAGCCTCAAATTCCAAGGGAATTGGTTTGGGAATAGTCCCGAAGTCTCCTCAAGGTGATATCATACCTCAAAGTCAGTATCTTGTGAATTCAGTGCAACAAATAACGAAGGCGAGTATGAAGCCCTAATCATGGGTTTAACTACGGCTCTAAGCTTGAATATTACACATTTAAATGTATTTGTTGACTCTCAAATCGCTAGCTAACCATTTTAATGGCGGTTATATGGCGAAGCATTCCAAGATGACTCTGTACCTCCAACATGTTAAAGCCTTAGCTTCGAAATTTCTATCATTCTCTTTGGAACGGGTCCCCAGAGAAGAAAATACGAAGCGAGACGCCTTGGCTAACTTGGGTTCAACTTGCAAATCAATGTCGCATTCCGGTATACCCATTATTTATGTTAAGTACCGTGATAGACCAAGTTGAGGAAATTCAAGTGGTTACACCATCTACTTGGGGCACAAGATGTTAAACCTTCTTGGACCCAACCTCAGAATTGAGTTTCTTCAACTTGGAACTATTCCACCCGATGTTAAGAATGTTAGATCTTTTAAGATTCGTATTTCGACTTTCGTTTTGATAGATAATGTCTTTGTTTAAGAAGTCTTTTGCGGGACACTACTTGAGATGTGTCGATAACGATCAAGTTGAAGTGGTGCTTAAAGAAATCCATGAAGGAATATGTGGGAACCATTCGGAGGAAAAGCATTAGCCTCCAAGGCCCTCAAGACGGGATACTATTGGCCAACCATGCGTCGAGATGCCATGAGCTACGTACGAAGTGTGATGCTTGCCAAAGACATAGCAACATCTTGCATCAACTGCCGAACCTCTACATCCTATAGTCTCATCTTGGCCTTTCATGCAGGTGGGGCATGAATATTGTAGGCAAGTTGCCCCAGCTCCAGGAGGCAAAGTATTCATGTTGGCTCTAACCAGGATTATTTCTCGAAATGGATCGAGGCGGAAGCTTATGTACAAGTAAGAGATAAAGAGGTAATTTCATTTTTAAAGAAAAATATCATTAGCGGGTTTGGTGTACCATCGGAGATTGTATGTGACAACGGGTCACAGCTCATAAGTAAAAAGACCGGGGATTTTTGTGCTCATTTGGGGCATCAAGTTAATCATGTCCACACTGTCCACCCTCAAGCCAATGGCCAAGCTGAGTCAAGCAACAAGTTGATCATCAACAACTTGAAAAAGCGTCTAGATCAAAAGAAGGGAAAGTGGGTTGAAGAATTACCACTTGTGCTATGGGCGGATAGAACTACTTCTAAAGGAGCCACAGGTAGAACTCCCTATTCTTTAGTATTCGGAGCTGAAGCTGTGATTCCGAGTTAAGCGACAGTCCCCACAAAGAAGGTATGGCTTATTAACTCAAGATGAAAATAACCTCTTGCTAACTCAAGATTTAGATACAATTGATGAGATCGGGGATTTAGCCAAGATAAGGATGGCGGCTTATCGGAATTGCTAGGTCTTACAACAAAAATGTCAGTAGTTAGAAGGTTCCAGGTTGGTGATTTAGTTTTAAGAAAAGTATTTCAAAATACAAGAGAATTGAATGCGGGTAAAGGTTTGGCTCCCAAGCTGGGAAGGCCCATATCTCATCGATCTTTGAAGCGGGCAAGGTGCATACTTGGTTGTCAACCCCAGTGGAGACAGAATCCCTAGAAGTTGGAACGCTATCCACTTGAAACTTTATTTCATGTAAGTCCGGTTATTTATAATTAGACTCCTGAGATACGGTTCAAATTTATGTCGAGTTCAATTACGCATTTCAAATTTTTACTCTTATTAAAACACTACGACTTGAAGCGTCGGAGGGGCGTTAGCTATGCCGACGCCCCAACCCTAACGAATTTGTTTTGCGAGGTGCAACTTGAGCAAATGGAGTAGGCTCAACATGTTGACACGCCAGCATCGGGCCGATACTGTTGAGACCTAGGCCGAACAGACAAACATGTTGACACGCCTGCACGGGCCGATACATGTTTGAGCCCGAGGAGGACAAAGGTCAAGCATGTTGACACGCCGATGCAGTTGATACATGTTTGAACTGAAGAAGAAAATTTCAACATGTTGACACGCCGCACGGCCGATACATGTTGGAATTCTGGCTGAGAGGGATAGAACTTGTTGACACGCCAGACGGGGCCGATACTTGTTCTATCTCTTCAAACGAATTACCTCTCGATCAAAGGTACTTATGGTTAAAAGATATTCATCTTTTCTTACGAATTAAGGTTTTGACACCTTCGCCTGGGCGCACGTTTTCACACTTCTTCAAGTTGTGAACTATTGGTTGTAACATTTTCATGTTACCTTCGGTTTATAACATTTACATGTTATCTAAAGAACAAACAAGCGTCTCTCAGAGACATAAGATACTTTGCTAAAAACCATTAAGTGTTTTTCAAAAGATTTTTAGTAAACTATGTGACGAGTTGGATAAGCCAACAAGTCCCTAAACCTAAAAAGCTTGGAGTACTAGACCAACCTAGTACCCCCAAATAAATTGTCTCGGCTCTTATGAGCCATTACAAACTGAAAAAAAAGAACCTTGTTTTTGGGGACACTCCCCCCATTTGTTGTACCAACATAGGTACACAAAAATTGTTTTATCCAAAAATACCCAAAAGTTTTAAATGTTTTTCAAACTTCTTGGCCTGCTGCCGCCAGTGTTGTCTTCTCCCCTTGATCATTTGGAGTAACTACTATGGTGTTCAGATCCTTGTTAGCATCATCAACTAGGGCTTCCAGGGCCGCGGAATTCACTTCTTCTGCATCCGCTGGCTCCCCAATATGGTCCTCCAAAACTTTTCTCTCGTCCTCCAGGTTCCAAGTTGTGGCTTGTCCATTTTTATACTCTTCAATCATCTGAATTCGAGCCTCTAACAAAGTCTTGGTGGCATGAAATTTAAAGTTTCCTCTCCACTCGCAAAAGTTCTTTCATGTGAGCCTTGTTCTCACCCGATGGCTCCCACTTCTTTTCTAAGCGTTCAAAATCCCTCTCCTCAAATCTTCCATTTCACCAGCATGCTTGTTTGCTTCCTTCTTCCATTTCTCCACTTCCTTGGCATTTTTTGTGGCCTCCTTCTTTGATTCTGCAGCTTCATGACTAAGCCTTGCCGCCTTGATCTTCAATGCATCAATGTGGGCCACAATAGGGATCATAATTTCCTGCATAAAAGAAAGCATTAATATTCTATCAAATTCCTTAGGAAAATTCAAAAATCCCTTCATCTTTACCTTCTCAACAGCAGCTCTAAACTTTTCACCTAACTTCCCCATATCCATGTCACCATTCGTATCTGTGGCTTCATCATCCACTAGCTTTCTCTTCTTCGCATCCCCCTTCTTCTTGGATGCAATTATATCGGAGCTAGCCACAATGTACACTGGAGTAGGAGGCTTACCGTCTTGCCTTGCTAAACTCTTTGCTCTAGCCGCAAAGTAAGGCAGCTGCCAAAGACTAACGGTGTCCTTAGAGAGGGTGGCTGCAAAAGGTTGAAAAGTAAGAACAAAATAAAGGAATTAGAACAAGTTGGAGATAGGCAAAGATTTCAGGTATTTAATTAACCTGTGGACATTGGGGTAGGCTCAGATAAAGTTTCTTCAAGATTAGTTTCTTGGGCTTCTTCAGGACCAACTTCCTCGTCTTGATCTGCAACAAATTGAACTGGTAGTACCTTAAAAGTTCTCACTAACAGGTCCAAATCATAAATCTTGCTCACGTTCTCCTCCGTGTTGTCCTTAAAAGGGAAAATCACGTCCAATTTCGCAACTAAGACAAAGAGAAAATTGGAGAATTAGTTACATGATTAAGGAGAAATTAGAATTAGGAAAAATTGCCTATACTACCTTGGGACCTCCATTTGAAGTTGGCACCCTCATCCTTCACCAGGGTGCTCTTCTTGGCGAAAAAGAATTTGTTCTTCCACCCTCTATCAGCGGTATCAACATTGTCATTTAGAAAGGACATCCTACCAGTTCTAACCCTAAAGCCATACCTCCCTAAACCAAAACTCCTAATTTCATTTGTGAAAGCGAATTCCTCTAAACCTATTTCCAACTCTGTTTCTGCATTTAACCTTACGAGGGTTTGTAGGCTTCTCCAACCTTGGGGCATAAGTTGGGCATAGTTAAGTTTGGTAGCAGCAAAGAACTTGGTGATTAAGATCGGGAAAGGGAATTTCAAACCAATGGTGAAGGGGTATTCGGGGAAACATACCCATTCGGGGGAGTAACATTCTGGGGTTAGGTCAAGGTGGGTAAAAAACTCAATTTCATATGCCATGGCATGATTCTTCTTGATGATTTCTAAATTAGTAGCAGGGATTCTACACTTCTCCTTTTTAGGGTTCTTCAAAGATGTTTTGGGTGAGAAAACCCGCGGCAAACCCTCTCCACTCTCGATTAAAGTTACCACCTTTCTCTTCCCCATTTTTCAAGCTTAAAACAAAGATTCAAAGATGGAATTGAAAAGGAAACAAGTAACTCACCGTAAAGTTCTATTTTGGTTCTCTCACCTGGTCGTCTTCCTTGGGTCTCCTAGAAAACCTTCGTTGAAATTATCGTTTCTGGATTTGGTGAAAGGGAGAGTTGGAAAAGGAGTGTATTTATTTGTGGGGAACCTAAAAGCGGTTGGACTTTAAAACCAACACAACCTTTGCTTTGAAAAACCACTCAAACCGTCCTATCACGTCTCTTTCCATTTAAAAACCGCCGTTTCTCACACACCTTTGACAAGCTTTTAAAATTCCTATGTCCCTTTTTTCTCTCTCTTAAAACCGTCATCTTTTTTCCTTATTTGGCAAACTTTTGAATTCTTTTGTCTCTTCCTATTCCTCATTTTTAAATTCAAAAAGTTTGGGGGCAATTGTTGGGCCCTACATTCTTCTGGCCAACATGTTTACAACTTACACTTAACAACTTGGTACTAACAACTTGAATTATTCCATTTACCACTTGGTTTCCTACAGTTGGGACCAAGAACGCTATTCCTATTTTATAGGGATCGTGCCAAAGAAAGCAAAGACCAGGTCAACCACGTTTCTTCACAGAAGCAAATCACTATCTCCTCCTCAAACGAACGAGTGCGATATATCTCCAAGGATCAACCCTAATTCCGAGTTTATAGGCCCATAATCTTCTTTTTGTTAATTAGTTTTATTTTTGAGGTATAAAAGGGGGAACACACACTGTATTTTCACACACGTTCCTCACTAGCTTAAGCTCCCTTTTTCATACGCCCTTAGCATTGTAATCTCAAGAGCATTCTTAGTAAACTTTCTTGGCCAAGGCAGGAGCCATATCCTCCCGAGTTTTGTGCCGAGAACAAGTTGTTCAAGGGCTTTCCCTAGTCAACAAACATCTTGTGTCCATTTCTATTCAACTTGATAGTCATTGTACCTAGATTCATATCACTTTAGTCACTTTTCCCATCACAAAAATATAATTGTTGAAATTTGACCAAAACAAAATTTACGTTAAGTATAATTGTGAGAATTTTGTCATTGCTTTTTATGTCATTATGATTCAACTGGTTGTCTATGTCCTATGATTATTCACACACTGGATATAATTTTTCCATATTGACCATTAAAATATCAGTTGTATATATTTTACTTAATTTTATACTTTATTATATAATTTTAAATTATATAACTGTTTACTTATTTAAAAATACATTTTGAATTAGGATAAATTATGAAAATGATGCGAGGAGTAATGATTTTATTAACAGCCTATATTGCCAAATTGACTACTCCTTCGTCCCATTAAGAGTGTCACCTCTTTCGGGTGGCACGCAAATTAAGGAAAAAAAAGCCGAAAAGAAAAAATGTTGTGAGTGTAATTTGAAAATAGGAGAGAGAATTAGTGGAAGAAATAGTGAATTTAAAAAGTGTTGTGAGTGTAATTTGAAAAGAGGAGAAAATTAGTGAAGGAAATAGTTAGTGGGATAATAGAATATTAATAAAATATTTCCTTTTTAGTGAAAGGTGACGCTCAAACGCGACGCCATTTTCGATAAAAAGTGACACTTTGGCCTGGATCGAGGAGTATTTTTATTTTTTACTAGTATCGTGTCCGTGTCGGTAGACACGGTGAGCAATATGAAATGAAAATGAACTAAAAAATTAATATTGTCTTTATAGATTTGTTCTCATTCAATGTTTATCTAAAATTAGGCTATCATTGAAAAAAAAAAGAATTAAACAATTAAAAGATAATTTTTAAAATTGAGAAATAAATAGGACATTTTATATTATTAATTATTTTGATGAAAAACAATCATAGATTATGAATAGAATAAAAAGTATAAATATAACAATTATTATTTTGTTAAAAACGAAAAACTAATCTCTTGGTTCCTCTTTGACAAAACCGGTGGATATTCTAGTTTCACCTTGAACTCTTCTTACATGCTCTTTGCATGCATTTACAGAAAAATAGATATAAACAACATCAATTTAACTATTTCATGCATTGTGATCAATTATATTTAAAAAAAAAAAAATACTAATTTGGAGAAAAAATTCGGTCATCCAAATATCATCATACATCAAAGGTGGTTGAGACATTTGTAATGTATGAATTTGAGGTTTAGTCTCTTATAAATTTTCAGTCACCTTAATATTTTCTCAAACAAATTTCTCAACGACAATCTATTTTTTGATGTCCATTACATAACACTAACATCCCTAGAGATCACATGTTTCCTATAAGTCTACTGCTTAACAAACAATTTCATTAAAGATTTTCTTAGGATTAGTAACTCAGTTTAATTTGAGTGCCTAACTATTAGCTTCAACAAATTCAATTAACACTTTCAGTATTGTAAATGGCATCTCTCATTTACTCATTGTAGTTTATCAAATTTAGAACTACTTAATGAAAAACAATTTATAAGGTGCTCAAAAAACTAAAATAATAAATTCAAAGAACAATTAATACTCCAATTATATACAAATATGCAATGTATGTGTCCACCAACAATTCAAAACTGACCTCGGCAATGGTAGAGCAACATTTTCTTCGATTGCGGGTCACTAATATTTTCGTGCTTGTTTTCTCACAACATCGAAATTTTTTTAAAAATGAATAAAGTAAACCGCCCACCGTCACCCTTAGATTAGAATATTTTAAACTTTATTGAACCAGATTTCATGATAGTTTATTCACCATAACCAAATTAATAAGTTTTAATTGAAAAAGATGAGAAGTTTAGAATATTTTTCGGTATATGTAATCGTAGGCACACTTTTTGTTATCCCTTTAATCTAATATGTTGATTGGCGGCAGCTATGAATCAATTTGAATCGATTACGTGGGAGAGAATTATTTAATGCCGCAAGATTTATATCTTTGACGCTGCAAAATTTATATCATTGACATCATCATTACGTGGGAAGAAAATTGTTCGATCGCTAAGATTAGTTCTCTCGAAACGAAGAGCTTTAAGTGTATATAAAGCAAAAAATTGATCCTTTCCCGATTTGGCCGGATCCATGGAGAAAACGCAAAAGAATAGCTCCTTTTTCCAATTGGGTGAGGAGACGCGTAGAAGAAATCGAAAGGAAGAATGAAAAGGGGAGCGAGAAAGAAGAAGTGAAGTTGAAACCTAACTAATAGACGTTGGATTATTTCGTATATTTAATCGTAGGCACACTTTTTGTTACCCCTTTAATCTAAATCCGTTGATCAGCAACAATTATTAATCAATCTCGAATCAAAGGCTTATTACTAAAAAGCCAATAAAAAGGGAAAATGAAGGGGAATTTATGTAGTCCCTTCTCGCTGACATATTCAAATACCTTGATATTTTCTCAAAACAAATTTTTCAACGCATGTAATCTAATATTTGATGTCCATTCCATGACACTAACATCCCTAGAGATCATCCTAAGGCTTCCTATAAGTCTATTGCTTAACAAACAATTCCATTAAATATTTTTCTAGGGGAAAATCAAGAACTCCAGCTCAATTTGAGTGCCTAACTATTAGCTTCAACAAATTCAATTAACACTCCAAAGATTCCAAAGATACAAATGAGCATCTCTCATTAACTCATTGTAGTTTACCAAATTTAGAACTACTTGAATGCATAAGGTGCTCTAAAAACTAAAGTAATACAAATTCACAAACAATTAAGACTCCAATTTTACACAAATAATGTATGTTGTTTCACCAACAATTCAACATCGGAACTCGGCAATGGTGGAACAACATTTTCTTCGATTTGCGGGTCATTATAATATTTCCGGTGCTTATTTTCTCACGTAATCAAAAAAAACAAAAAAAAGAAGTGAATAAAGAGAACCGCCTAATCGTCGCCCTCTAGAGATTACAATACCATTTTAAACTTTATGAGAACCGTATTTCATGATAGTTTATTCATCATAACCAAATTAATAAGTTTTAATTGGAAAAAAGATTGAGAAGTTTAGAAAGATATTTCTTTTGTCATATTTAATCCGTAGGCACACTTTTTTGTTACCTCCATTTTAATCCGATTCATTGATTGGGCAACAAACGCTTATTAATCAATTCAATCGGTTACGTGGCGGAGAAAAATTGTTCGATCAGCTTAAAAATTGTTCTTTTCAAACGTAATAGGGTTTGAAGTGTATATAAAGCTAAAGAATTGCTATCCTTTCTTGATTTGGTCTGGGATCCATGGAGAAAACGCAAAGGAATAGCTTTTTTTTTGATAGGTGAGTGAAGACGCGTAGAAGTCAAATCCAAAGGGAAGAATGAAAAATGGGAAGCGAGAAAGAAGTTAAGTGAAGTTGAATAACCGCAATCTAAATAGACATTGTTACCTCTTTAATCTAATATGTTGATTGGTGAAAACTATGCAACAATGAGAGCAAGAGAAGTAGTTTTCAATCGCAATTCCAAAATACAAGGAGATTACATTTTATACATGATGCGATCATTCACGGCTTGAATGTAGGGTTGCAACATTCACTTTAGCGACCGTGCTGTATCAATCAAGGCATGTTAGCTTTTCCTAACAATGTGGGTTAAAATAATAGGAAAGGAGATAATGTCAAATATGTGAGGATATACACAATTATGTGAAGATATGGTCAAATCAAAACCAAATCTCACCGTATTCTCTACACTTCCCTCAAGTTGGCGGCTGCTGTAAGTCTCGGAACGCCCAACTTGCCGAACCACATCGATAAACGAGCAGCAGACCCAATGCTTTAGTGAACAAATCGGCTACTTCGATTCTCATGGATATTTTTTGTGTCGAGATGTCACAAGACTCGACCCTTTCGCTAACAAAATAGCAATCCATTCTCCACATGTTTGGTTCTTTCGTGAATACCAGAATTGTTGGCTGGTATGTCGAGCCGCTTGATTGGCCGCAATAAAGACTCGTTGCATGTGATCGCGGGGCTTCAATGTCTTTTAGAAGCCATCTAAGCCATAAAATTTTGGCACTCGACCTGGGCCGTCGCCCATGGCTCCCGTATTCCGCCTCGCCACCGAGGAACGAGAAACAACACTTTGCTTTTCTTGCAGTACGCCATGAGATGGGCGAATCTCCAAGAGTCAAATGAAATAACCGGTGCAAGATCTTCCCTGTCATTGAGGCATCCACCCCAGCCGGCATCTCGGCAATAGGCCTTGGCCAGACTGAAGTCTCCTTTTGTGCTAAGAGAAATACCTTGTCCACCGCTTGTCGTTCGAGAAATCTAAGCAATGCGTAGGCAAACGTCCACTGACTACGCCGTCGGAGCTTTAAGCGAACCGACTCAATAAATGAACCGAGAACCGAATGTCCGGCCTAGTCTACAGCTTGCAAATAAAGCGTACTTGCCCAATGAGCCTCCATATACTGTGATGCATCCACGAGAGGCGTTTCATCCTCACTGTGAGTCGAAGATCTTTGTTCCACCTGGGGAAATCGCATATCTGGCCACCTTGCAAGCCGCTTTCTTCCCAAAATGTCTAATGTATATCTTCCGACTTAGAACAATTCCTTCTCTTACCGATCTTGCAACCTCTATCCCCAAAACAGTATTTTAATGGTCCAAGGTCTTTGATGCTAAACTTCTTGTCCAAGTACTCCTTA